>JAKSZP010005494.1:0-130705 GCA_022478985.1 Massospora cicadina | reverse complement strand
ATCATGTCATTATTCAGGATTTACCTGGGTTAGTACTACCTTGCTATTTTGTCATATAAATCTATATGGAAACTAACCCTGACACACTAGAAAATGAATGAGGTAAAATGCCTTGATCCCTGATATTTTTTGAAATTATTATCAATAGTTGGCAACTAATTAAAATATTTATAAGTCATTCAAACCTATATATGTATTGTGCCCCCACAAAAATGGTGTGATAAAACCTCAAATTATTGATTAAATTGAGATAAAATCCAGCACTCAATATGAAAGATTGTGACCCGCATACCACAGCTCTGATTAATGAGCTTCTAGATGCAGGTATTTTAAAGACTCCATAGCAAACAGCACCAATCATTCCTGAGTAAATTAATAGTTAATCAAAAATTTTCCTTTTATAAAAACCCAATAGAGCCTGTAATCCCTGATGGCGAGATGTATATAAGGAATTCCCCTCCTTTACAATCACCAGTTTCTTTTTCTATATGCTCTAATAGAAACATTACCATTTAAATTCTTTTTGGCTTTCCTTAAGTTTCATATCTAGTTAATACCCAACTGGTGCAGTTTCCATTATGTGCAGAATCTGCTCATATCCTAGAGCTCTGACAACTGGTGTTTCTGCTGCTCTGTGTGAATCTGCCCCTTACCAGCAACCTAACCTACTATCAAGGGAACTATGTGCAGGTAAGCCAAAATCCGGTTCTAGACACTGGCGTAACTTGAGAGTGCACCTGGGCGTGACTACCTAACAATATTGCCTTGCACCATATGGATGCAAACTGTGACATTAATAGAAACTTACAATTTTGTCTCTTTTAATAGTAATAGATGGTCCCAACCCAAGGGGGGGATTCATCGATGTTTATTGAATTACGCCTGGGCTCCTAAGAGCCTGAGGCGAGGGAAGGGGAGGGAGGAGGCATCGAGAAAGGGAGGGGGGTTTGCGCGCCAGAGCCGTGCTGCAGTGACAACTGAGCGGGGGAGGGTTGGCGACATAGTGCAGACCTTCAGGGCCATCTCAAAGTGTACCTGAAAGTGGGTGATCATGTGTGGAAGGGTCCACACCTGCTGGTCAAAGGCAGCACGAAGGAAGGAGTTATGGATGGTCCAGATGGCTGTGGCATAGGCGAGGACACGGAGGGGTCGGTGGCAACCAGGCAATGTTTGCTCAAACATGAGGTCTTGCACAGGGTGTCCAGACCAGGGCTGAGCATGGAGGAGCGCGCGGGCCTTTGGGCAAATTGTGGCGACACCTGGACAGGTGAAAAAACGATGGAGGTGGGAGTCAATAGGCTCCACACAGCGGGGGCAGCTTCGGTGCTCGAAGGTAGGGCCAGTCCGGTCCCCTGTCCTGTATGAACAGTGGAGCACCCTCCATAAGGTGTTGGACACCTTTGCTGACAGGATGGGGTGATAGACGTCCTTCCACAATTCCTTAAGTTCAAATCTCACGGAGGGAGGGAGGAGCTCAAGGAGTCTTGGGCGGATGGGAGGACGATCTTGGGGGTTGAGGCGAGTTGTGACAACTTGTCCATTGTGCACAATTGCATGGCGACGGGGGCTGAGGCCAGGGCCTTCCCTTCTGTATGGGAAGGCATGGTGGATCCGCGCGCCTACTCGTTTCAGGGCAAGATAAACCTGGTTCCAGTAGGGGGATGAGGATGGTTTTAGGCGATGGCCTGGGTGGTTTGTGAGCCACTCCCTAATGAGGTCAGAGATGCTCTAGGAAGACCCAGAGCTGCTGACACTGACTGGCGGAGGGCGGGCGCCCATTGGGGCATGGGGGTCGCGTCCCAGCAGACAATCGGCCATAGGAACTTCAGGAAGATTGTGGTGGCGTGGGATCGCGTGTCCAGAAGCCCTAGGCCCCCTTCATTGCAGGGTCGGGCAAGGGTTGAGAGGGCCATTGGTGGATGGTTTGAGCCCCAGATCCAACAGCGGAGGAGTACATTGAGCCGCGTATAAAAGGCATCTGTGAATGGGCAGACGTGCGCTAGGAACCAGACTTTGGAGAGGAGGAACACATTGGCCATCAGAGCTCGACCCTGGGGGTGATGTGCTGCCGGTTCCAGCTGGCAATCCTGGAGTTAACTGCTGCAAGGAGCAAGTCCTCGTTGTCTTTTACCGCAACTCCTTGTTGGTTGGTGAGAACGCCCAGGTGACGGAAGGTACCGCGCTCAGGTTCAATACCAAATGGTATGGGGAAGGTGGGGAGCCGACCTGTACAACTGTTGTCTTGGAGGTGTTGACCATGGCGTTGGACGCCTTGGTGTACCTCTTAATGGTCACAGCAGCGAGGGCAACATCCCCAGGGCAGCCAAAAGCTATGGCAGTGTCGTCTGCAAATGCCATGGTGCGTGTGGGGGCTTTACCTGGGACCAGAATCCCTGTTAGCTTGTCCTGTAAGGAGGCCAAGAGGGGGTCAAGGGTGATGTTAAAAAGGATAGGGATCAGGGGGTCCCCTTGCCGGAGACCTTGTCCAACTGGTACTGCCACTGTAAAACCCATTGGCGCCAGGACTCTGGTGTGGAGCTGGTCATAGAGCGCTGATATTTAGCGCCTAGCTGCAGGTGGGAGATGGAAGCGGGCCAGGGAAGCATCAATATACTTCCAGGCTATCCGATCATATGCTTTCTCCATATCCAGGAGAGCCACAAAGCCATTCACCTTACGAGAGTTAGCAGTCAAAGTCACGTGAAGGTCATTATAGTTGTCCCATAACGACCTCCCCGGAATAAAGCCGTGCTGGGATGGGGAGAGGTGAGGTGACACCCATTTGGTGATGCGGTTGACCAGAAGCTTCGTGAAGAGCTTGTGGTCTGTGTTGATCAACGCTATGGGGCGCTAGTTCGCCAGGTTCTCACAGTCTGACTTCTTGTGAATGATGGTCGTGATTGAGCCTCTGGAGTCGGGGAGGACCTCGCCATTCACCAAGAGTGCAGCAAAGAGGTCGCGGAGGGTTCTGGCTATCACTGCAGGTTCCAGAAGGTACACCTCAAAGGGTATTCCGTCTGGGCCTGAGGCTTTAAGCCGTGGGGATTTCAGAAGAGTTTCCATCACCTCCTGGATGGAAATAGGCGCCAGTAGAACCTCATCAGCCCGTGGGTCAATGGGCGGCTCTGGAGCCCGCCATAGGAAGTCTTGGATGTCCGATGGGTCCACCTGGGTGGCATGGAAGAGGCTGGAGTAGAAGCGGAGTAGTTCCTGCGTGATTTCCTCCTTATCTGAAGTGGTTGTAGTGCCAATCTTCAGTGCAGTAATATCCTGCGCTGTTGACCGGGCTTTCTGTTTCTGAAAGAAGAAGCGGGTGGGGCGTTCCCATTGAGCATAGTAACGAGATGTTGTAAAGTTTGCTGCCCGTTCTTCCTGCAGTGTGAGCTCCAAGCGGATTGCTTCCTGCGCCGCTTCCCAGTCTTCCAACCATCTGGGAGAGGGCGAAGGCTGGCAGTTTCGCTCTAGATGTCTGATTCTGGCTTCCGCCCTTTTGACTCTGGCGCGAGCTGCAGTCATCTGGGCTTTGGCACAGTTGTAAGCGACGCGGGTGATGCCCTCCTTGGTCACCGTCCATCTAGCCTTGTGGTCAAGCAGGTGGGGTGGGGAGGTGAGAGTCTCCCGGATGGTCATAGACAGCTTCTCCTTAGTGAAGGGGTTGTTGAGAAGAGCTGGGGCAACCCTAGGCCAGAACCTACGCGACGGTCTAAGTGTGGTGGTGAGGACAATGGTGAGTGACCTGTGATCACTCAGATGGTTGTCACGAGAGATGGGAGAGGAGACGCGGCCAATTAGCAGGGGGCCAATCAGTGCCATATCTATGCGTGACGCTGACTGGAAAGCTCCTACATCATACTGGATCCTAGTCATGCAACCTAGGCCAGACGCGGAGGGTGGAAGCGCATCTATAAAGCCACTCAAGCGAAGGAAATCCTGGAGGCGACTTGATCCAGGGCGTTCCTTTGCTGCAGGGGGTAAGAGTCACGGACGCGACTTATGGTTGTGTTGAAATCTCCTAAGAGGACTGTATTACGTGGGAGATTGAGTTGGAGGAGCTCTTCCAAGACCCGATTTTTCTCCTGACCTGCATTAGGCAGGTAGATGCTTGCAGCGAAGAAGGAGAAGTCAGGAGTGGTGAGTTTGGCCAGTATGAGGCGGCCACCTAGAAATTGTGAAAAAGAATGGGTTTTAACCCGGGGATTCAAAACAATAAGGGCGGCATGGTTTGTCCAGAAGGAGTTGCCTCCAAACTGTTCATTCCATGCAGATTGTTCGTGGGGGAGAATATGGGGCTCCTGGACAGCAGCGATGTCAATTTGTGCTGACCTGAAGTTTCGGAGGAGGCGGGCTCTCCGCTTAAAGTCCCACAACCCATTTGCGTTGATGGATTGCAGGGCCAGGGTGCTGCCATGGGGACTCATAGCTGTTCCCCTCCATGTCCTGGGGGTTGCCAGCGCTTAAACCTGCTGCTGTGAGGCGGCTAGTTTTGAGTCCTTTAGCTTGACTATTAGCTGCAATCCGTGAGGAGCGTCGAGGGTTCTGAGGGGAAGGAGAGGGTGGGGGGCGGAGGACCCAGTAAGCCAGCCTAGGATGCTGCCCCCACTCCGTTGCAGGGGAAGGACCTGAGGGTGCTCAATGGTGACCTCCGCGGTGTCCCCATTTGATGAGTCTGAGTCCATATTCACTTCCTCCAACACTGCAAAGGATCCGCGCGAAATGGATTGTGGGGTTGGGGTAGGACTCTTTGAGGTGGCACTTCTACCGCAGGCCGCGGGTTGCCAGTCCATGCTGGTGGGCATAGCTCCATTGGAAGCTGAGGGTTGATGCGATAAATCGCTGGTGGAGGTTGGTGGGGGTGCCGCGGAGCCCTTAGTGGGGGTGGCTGACGAGGGGCACCCTGTGGGAGATGCCTTGCGCTTGGTGAGAGAGGGAGTTGACTCTGGGAGATTGGAGGGGGTGCCCATTGGAAGGGGGCATGAGCGCGAAGGTAACCCATACCAATAGTGGGGTTAGCTGTTTCAACTGCTAGGCGTAAGGCCTCAGGGGACAGGTCTTGAACGGGAACCCATTGTGTGGGTTGTGGAATTGCTGCTGCAGCCACGTGGGATCGTTTTTGGCCTGGTTTAGGCCCCTGGGTGGTGGCTAAGAGGGCTTGTTTTCGAGCTGTGCAGCCACTATACAAGTGTCCAAGGGCGTTTCACCATGAACACCGGGGGCGCGCCTGATCAGGGTCGACAAAAAAGATCTCAGGGCATGCCTCAACTACCGCCACACGAGGAATAACCTCAATGTTGCGGGATACAGTGGGGGAGGGGATGAACGACGCCCTAGCAGTGCGAGCTCTTTGAGTGGGAGCATAGTAAGAGGGGACGCTAAAGTCCACTGAAAGAACAGACCCAAACTCCATTAAACCACGATGGAGTGCCAGTTTAAGAGACTCAGGATCAACAGTCGTTGGTAGGTTGGAAAAAGTAACCCATGAAATTTTCTCCAGGTGAGAGCGTGTGCGGGAGATGCGAAGAGATCCGCGTGGAATAATGACCTGGAGGGTGGCAGCATGGTCAGCAAGGGCAGCTTCAGTGAAGCCCACATCGATGTAGTGGCCCTCCACTGATTCATGGATGGTGGTGTTAATTGGGAATGTCTCCGCAATCGCTGCAAAGTATGAGAAGTAATCCTCTGTATAGAATTCAACAGGGTTATGTCCATAATAGAGGCGAATTGCGTGGGAGAGGGTTGAGCGAGGTAGAGCTTTTTGCGCTCTAGTTTCGGCCCATTTCTTCTTAACATCAGCAATAAACGCCACTTCACGGGGATCAGCTTTGGGTAGCGTTGGTGCCAGAGGTTTTTGCCACGCCCCAGTGGCTCCTTTGGTACGTTTGTGTTTGCTTTGGGCTGCAATTGCGGGTTGAGTGTGAGCTGATGGTTTGGACAAGTTTGCGGAGTTCCCTTGTTGCTGGAATGTTACAGCAGTTGCTGGCGTCATATTAAATTGAGGGGCGGTTTGTTGGGTCTCGTTTAATTGGGGAGGCCCATCCAGATTGGAATTAACTCCAGCCAGTTGGGAGGAGGGAGATGTTTCATCACCATCCCAATCTATTTGGGTAAATTCAGCCCGAGTATTTGCTGTGATTTCGTGGGCAAAACTCACTGGCTGATTGGTGAATTGGTCGTTTTCAGCATATGGAGATAAAGTGCCGACTTGAGAAGTGCCAATTATTGGGTTTAAATGGGACGGGTGAGATTGGAACTGGTGTGAAGTTCCAAAATCTGAACCATTTAAATCCCCATTGGGAAGAGTAGATTGTCCCAATTTGGTGCTTAGTGAACCAGAATGTGCGGCTAATCCAACCTTACATCCAAGGGTTTGGGGGCCAGGTGATTGTTGGGTCTCGCTAAATTGGGGAGTCCCATCCAGATTGGAATTAACTCCAGCCAATTGGGAGGAGAGCGATGTTTCATCACCATCCCAATCTATTTGGGTAAATTCAGCCCGAGTATTTGCTGTGATTTCGTGGGCAAAACTCATTGGCTGATTGGTGAATTAGTCGTTTTCAGCATATTAGATAAAGTGCCGACTTGAGAGGTGCCAATTACGGGGTTTAAATGGGACGGGTGAGATTGGAACTGGTGTGAAGTTCCAAAATCCGAACCATTTGAATCCTCATTGGGAAGAGTAGATTGTCCCAATTTGGTGCTTAGTGAACCAGAATGTGCGGCTAATCCAACTTTACATCTGAGGATTTGGGGGCCAGGTAGCTGGGTATCGCCCCTCATGGAGGGAGCCAGAAACACGACGTCAGCAATAATAGATGGGGCTGAATTAGCTGACACAATGGGGGAGGTGAATGCTTGGATGGGCTGAGTTGCATTCAACTGAGCAGACGCCATTAAAACAGCGTGGGTGATGGCCTCCTTGGTTGGAGGGGGCCCAGCGGGTTGGTGGGAGGCAGCGCACACAGAGCTGTTAGGCGTGCAGGTTGCAGAAGTGCGATCAGGTGAACTGGCGCTAGTTGGAGTAGCTCCAGGTTGGGGGGTGGTGCCTGCTTTCATGGCTGCTGCTTGAGAGCGGGTGATTCTGGTTGACCCTGAGGTGGGTAACCGAGAGTTGCTTCGGTTGGGGGTGGTGCTGGCTCGTTTGGCATAGCCTGCGGGTTCTTTTGTGGGGTTTCCCGCCATATTTGCTAATAGTTTTCGTAAATCTCTTTAGTGGAGCTAAAGTTCAGGCTGAATTGATTTTCGAAAAGTGATGCTTAGCAGTACAATTTTGTCTCTTTATCTATGAATGTGCTGCAAGCTCCAGAGCCTGCAAGCCTTCTTTCCTGGTCAACTAACACTATTACAGTGGTAATGCTCATGTTCTCCTTACTCTTTGTATTCCTGGAGGTTTGCCGCTGCTTTGCAACCACAGTTTGCACACTCCCACGCTATCAACATCTGCCTGCAGTAGATCCTTAATGTCCCACTCTGTACCCCTCATAGTCTTACCAAATTTGAAATGCCTTGGAGCAGCTCTGCCGCTGAGCACACCTCCAGCAAGCTGTTGGTGCATCATAACCCCTTCATGAGTATGTTGATATGCTCATCTACACTTTCCCGTTAAACTGTCTACTTGGAAGGTGAATCTTCACTATCGCCAACCTGGATACCCTCCTCATTGGAGATATATTGACCAGATCCATTGGGAGACCACAACCAAGGAGTCTCTTTATGTGGCCTAGTCCGCGCTACTGTCCTTATATCAGGGCAACTTATCAGCGCCTTAATATGAAGCACATTTTTTCACCTTAGCTCAGTCTGCCTGAGCTCCTCTCACAAAGTTTCTAATGAGTGTAAGAACTTGAGACTTGAATATCTAATAATTTCTCGCGGCCACCTTCCTCACAATTACCTCAGAGTAAGAGATAATCTTAGCTAGCCAGGTGAGCATCAACTGTCTTTGGCGCTCACATGAGAGGTCCCACCTTGCCAGCCTAACCTCCATGACATAAGCACCTATGTTCCCAGTGAGAACCTGACCATCTATGGGTCTCCCTCACCTCACCAGAGGAAGCCAATCCTTTGAGAGGAATCCCCTTGACCTGCAACCTGGAAGAGGCGGAGCAACCCTAAATCCTGCGCCCCACTCAAGCACGTCTTATGAGTTTGAGTCTAAATGGGTCAAACCATTCCACTTACTTGGTAACCCATTCATCACCAATTGCAAGGACTGTAATGGCAGAGTCACCATAGAAGCTGTAATTGCTCTGGATTGACACTGGAACTGAAGGTATATATTGATCTTTTCCGTGTTAAATGACATAAACTGCAAATTGACTAAAATGGGAACGTTATCTTGTTGAAAATTCAAAGACCTCGTGCAGTTGGGTAGTCCAAAGACTAGTTACTCTCCGCCAAGCCTTTCATATGTTTGAGGAGCGCTTCTGTGCATTGAAAAATATGCCTTACTCATTCATCTAATGTATAATGTGATGGCACAAGTACTACCCCTGTTTTAAGATGGTAAGCAGTCTAGTCACTTTACATTCTGAAGGGAAACCATCCGGCATACTGGACTTCTAATATTAACCCAATGAGGGCCCCTTACTGGGGTAATCACTAAGGTCATATTGATCCTAAACTTCCCACTTGAGTTTCGCCACTTTACTCATCTGTTTAGCCCGTCACCTGCTCTGCTTCATCCATATTCAGTTCTTTTTTCTTTTTTTAAATTTAAGGAGGGTGCGGAACACCTTAAATGATGTCCCATATAGTCCCATGAACAAAAGGTAAAGACTTCTTGGATGTGTATGTAAAGAACATGCTTGCGCGCAACATCACCAATTCCTCAAAGTCTTTTATGGTTTCTTCTGTGCTCTTGGTCTCAAAGTCTAATGGAGAGCTTCACCCATGTGTGGATTTCCTTTGACTTAATGCAGTTAGCAAGCCAGATCACTACCCTATTCTGCTCATGGAGGACATCACCCCTATGATTGCCAAGTGGAGGTCTTCTCCTTGCTGGACCTTGTTTGTGCTTTCCTCTAAATACCAGTTCTTTTCAAGCATCAGCAGTAAACGGTCTTCAAACGCCACCTGGGGCTCTATGATTAAAGAGTGATGCCATTTGGACTAAGCTACGTACCTGCAGTGTTTCAACGCCAGATTGACCAAGTGTTGGGCAATCTGGTTGGGAATTGCTGCATTTCATAAATGGATGACATCTTTGTGCTCTCTGAGACCCAAAAAGTGCATTCCAAGGACATTGAATGGGTTCTATAGGCGATCATAAATGCCAATCTGAATCTCGAGCCCTTTAAGTGCAAGTTCTTCAAAACTACATCTCATCCTTGGAAAATTTCATTGTCAGCTTATAAGTTCTCTTGATTGTAAAGCTAGAGTTAAAATGGGTTTTGTAGCTGTTAAATTAGAGGAGAGGTTGATGAAGACAAAAAGATGTGCTAAATAGACTACTTTTCTATTGAGTTTGTGGAGTTTAATATCTATAGGGTGAGTGGGGAAATTGCTGAGAGGACCTCCAAGGCTCCAATTATTAGAATCTTTCACATCATTCTAATTGACTGCCTAGTTGATGCCTTCATTGTTCTTTGTCAATTTTGTCCTCATTAGCTATTGTTGGGAGTCGCGTCTCTAAAGATTTGAGAAGCGTAGGTTCAATTCAAGAAGGCATTTCCATCAATTCCTGTGTTCTGATGCTTCCTGATTAAATTCATCCATGCTTTCAGATACAGGTTTCATTTGTAAGGGCTTGAGAGCTGACATATTAGGTTTAATTTTGAGATGGTTTATTAACTTGCTTATTATTTCAAATCCTGACAACCCCACCCTCAAGATCCTGTCAGAGGGAGGGTATAGGGCTTTAAGAATCAGTCATGGACTTAGTTTACCATTGTCTTTTGAGTGACATCAGCAATAAAGTATTATGAGTTCACCTTATGTAAGACTCAGTAGTGTCCAGACCAAAAAATGTCGATCTTTTTCTGTTGACCTTGGGTCAATGGTGATAAAAGAGGACTAGGTCGCCTAACTGAAAAATCAGTAAGGTAGGTCAGCTATTGTTGGATTGGAATGTCTCTTTTTCTGTAGAAGTAACAATTCACTGAAAGTTGAGGGCTTGAAGCCAGATAATCTCACCAGCTAAGGCCCTCATTGTCAAATTGAAGTTTTCAGGTACTTAGGAATCGAGTAGTAGATAATACTACTTGTAATCAGAGGGGTATCCTATATAGAGCTTCAAAAGGGGTCATCTTAATTTTTGATGGTAATTATATAGTAAACTAGAAAAGCACTGGGTAGATAGTGGTTCTGTTGCGTAGGGTTGAAGGCATTTATCTTCCATAAAGTAGAAAAAAGTTTTCATTAGCACGTTGAACCGCTCCATTGGTTGAGGAACTTAATGGGTGTTGAAACTTCAGTTAATCACAAAAAGAGAACTAAGCTCTAAGACTACTTTGAGGTAAAGTTTAGCCTGTTGTCCAAAACTAGAGTTTGTAAGCATCCATTCTGGGTGAAAGCAGATCAAATAAGTAAGAGGGTCGTGGCTTTTGTGGTGCAGCTGTAATGGAGATCACTTCGACTCATTTGGTCAAATGGTCTAAATCTAATATGATGTACATGTGCTCATGTAGAGCAGTAGGAACAGGGCCAACCACATTAATGCTGACAACGTTAAATGAACTCATCAGGACCACAACTGAATTTTGGTACTTAGGGCTAGCTTGATCTGGGTAGGCCAAGTCAAACATACCTTTAGACTCTTCTGGATGGTATTGCAATCTAATACTAATAGCATCCTTTATTTAGCCATTTTTAAGTTTTTTTCAATTCCTCATGTCACACGGTTGTGTTCCCTCAATGATGACATTAGTTTGTGAAGAAGGGCGGATATAAGGGAAACACCTCTTGTCAATTTTCTTATACAGCATATCTGCTTTAATCTGAATATTTTAGGTCATTTTCCATAACACAAATTGGATCTTCAGAGCTTCTAACTCCCACTGTTCAGACTGGACAGTTAAATCAGATATGTAGTCTTCTTGGGGTAAGGTGGCCAGCATCAGCATACTCAAAAGACCGTCAGCATTTTTATATATTGCTCTTGCTCTATAGGCAATGTTATATGTAGTTCTGTAGTCTTAATGGCCTCGCTAACTGGACATCAGGGTTCTTCAATTGATGCAACCATTGATTTGTGCATGGTCAGTTAATCAATGAAATGGGTTCCATATAGGTAAGGCTGGAAATGCTTTAATATTTTATAAAACAGCCATGCACTCATACTCCATAACACTACTATTTCGTTCAGCCTTGGTTATGGTCGCTAAAATAAGACAATGGGTGGCCAACTTGATCTTCATTGTGTTAAGCTAGGATAGCTTGAATGCGACATCACTAGCATTGGTGAATAGCAAAATAGCTATTCTATATGTAGATGAACTAAAATAGGTTTAGTACAAAGGCAGTTCTCATCTATTTAAAGCCCGTTTTTGTTCAGGCTGCCACTTAAAAAACAGATTCTTCTGTAGAAGTTAGACAAGGTGTCCAGCTAGGCTGATAAACTGAGAGGTAAACTGATGATATAACCCACCATGCCCAAGAGAACTTTAAGATCTCTGAGGCTCTTGGATTTAAATAACTGCTTAATGACAGATTCTAATCAAGGATGGTCTGAATTCCATTTTTGAGACCTTGTGTCCAAAAAGCTTCATTTCAAATTAGAAGAAAGAGCCTTTTGAAGGTTTTAGCCATGGAGGCCTTCCTAAGACGATTAAAGACTTCCTGGAGATGTCTCAAGTGGTTATTAAAAGTTCATGAGAATATTGTTTTATCATATTGATATACAAGTGCACATACCTTAAAATCTCCCAGGTTCCTGTCCATGTCGCTTGGAAGGTGGCAGGCACGTTGCAAAGGCTTTGTGGTTTCCTAGTTGGCTTGAATAGCCTCTCATTGGCTATGAGTGTGCATTTTGGATTGATCTTCAGGTGCTAGCTCTACTTGCCAGCATCCACTAGCCATATCCATAGCAAAATAATATTTTGACCCAGAATCTAAGCGAGAGAGTCATAGACCTGAGGCAAAATTTAACTGCCCTTTTTGGTAAATGGAGTTATGCTTTCAATAGTCCATCACTATGCGATGACTACCATTTCTAAAAATTAACATAAAAGTGAGTCCTAAGGGCTATGGCAAGGCACCAGTAACCTGGCTTCAAGTAGCTAATTAAGCTCAATAACCACATGAGCTTCTTCAACCTTACTCTATTGATAGAGAAAGAATTGGTTTATTGAGAGTACTCAGTATCACATAATTTAAAATGCCATTCATTTTTCTGAAATCATGTGAAAATAGAGAAGAAATCATAGTATTCTTATAGTAATTTTTTAACTCAATTCTGTTGCTCTCTGATGGTCTCTTGCCTAATAAAGGTGTTAATTAGAGCTTGTTGGATTTTTGTTTAGAAAAAGGCTCACTGGTGCTTTTTACCTTACTTCCAACAATGAAATTTAGGGGCTTTTTCATAACACTGATATGTAAATAATAAAAACTAATATAATACTAAAAAGTTTTAATTTTATAGTTCTTATTAGGCGCCACATGAGGGTAAAAAAGAGAACACACCTAATAAAGTCAATAGGAATGTTTAAAACGTTGAGGCTCAAAGGTTGAATAGCTTAGTTAAGTTTGAATTAGTTAATATGAGCCATCCCCCTATTGGATTTCTCTAACTCATCTTGTTTAGGCAGAATGGACAATTGAGGGTCAGTGTCATGATTCTGATATGACTGGATGATGAGCCTGGAACAGCTAGGGCAGATTAAAAAAATCCGCCAAACATGATATCAGTAATAATTATTCAAGTGCCTTGAGATGAGACGATATTGGGATATAATGGGTTATTATTGGATCGCTTTTAAATAAGGTAATAAGGTGATGTCAACATCTGACGAATAAAAATTAACTCACCTCAAATTATAGCGATAGGGAGCTAAATTATAACAATCCAAAACCAAGGAGAATCAGCGGAATAGAATAGTCCAAAATGAGAGTGGTATCATCTGAAACCACTGTATATAAGTGAGATGGGTGATTAAAAAATTACGTTGTTAATAGTAGAGAGAGAATGGAATAGCACAAGGTCGCTGTGTTTATTAAAGTAAAGAAAGAGTCATTGTAGCAATTGCTCCTATTTTTTAGTATATCTTCAAGTGTGTCTAAAGGACCAATGATCCCCACATCATCTGTCTGTTGTTCAGTGAGTTCAACCTGTGTAAACAGTACAGCAGATCTAAAAAATACCATCTGAAATTATAACAGTGGTGCTCACTACTGGGGGCCCATTGATCAACCACTAAATACTCAGAATCTCCTGTCACCGGCTATGTCTCATAAAGCCTGTGTTGCTGAGGAATCTTCATGAAACACTGCACCAGCTGTTTTGAGGAACTCAAACTCACCTTATATGCAGTGCTCAAAAAACAGGATGAACTTCTTCAAGAATGAAATGCCATCATGCACCAGCTTGACAGCACGTTTAGCCAAATGCAAAGTCTGGGACAACAAAACAAGGAACTCGCTAATCATTTTGGATGATAACACCAAATGACTGCAGTACACAGAGCGGAAATTGATCAGTACCTCCCATTCTTCTCACTGGGCAGAGGATGGATGACAAGGTGGGCACCATACGAGGAGGAAAATGACGCTGGTCAGAGCTACTACACCCAGGATGGTAGCTCTGGATATGAATATGAGTCAGAGCACCAATTCCCTCAAGTTAAGGCAGTGCTGCCAACAGCAGAAGGCCACACAACCCCCAAATCAGCGGACATCCCAACTTCTGCTGGACCAGCTTCTCATCAAGAAACTGCTTTTGGATCTCAACCCATTCCTCAGTATTCCCTAAAAAGCCGTGAACGGGATAAGGAGGTCAATATTGAGAAACTGCCTCCGTTTGATTAAAATGGGAATATCCATTGCTTTTTCAAATGGTTTGAATTTGCAGCAGAAGGCAAAACTGATTGATGGAAGGCCAAACTGTTGATATCTGCCTAGGATGTTGGGAGTGCCGATCAAGTCACCTGTTGCCTCCCAAGAAGCTCTGTTACCTATATGGATGTAAAAAATACCATGCTTCATCTGTTTGGGGGCACCTCAAAGATATCACAGCGGAAAGCGGAGATTCTTAACAATTTGGATTCCGTTATAGTGAGATTCTCATGGAGTTCGCTGATCAATTTATGATGGAATCTCATGTGCTGATTGCGGGCAGATTACTTTTTGGAAGCTGATGTGTGCATCGCCATGACCTCTGCGGTGAAGCCATACTGAGAGCTTCACAATGCATTTCACTGATTCTAGATGATGATGTTCCTCTGCTCAAAATTTTACAGTTTTTGCATCGCATATCCCCTAATTTTCCGCCACCAAATATGGATTGGAAAGCTACAACCTCTGCTGTACCCTCTTATTCAGGAGAATACGCTTTCTGACTCATGTTCCATCTAGCAAACCTCAGCCTTACTATAATTCTGCGCCTCATCCTCAGCCAAATTATTCTCAACAGTTCGATTATTGCCCCAGGGTTGGTTACAAAGATCGTCAGCAACCTAACTTCTGACCAGGACCTAGTTACACCAAGCGTCAGTAATCATCTTACCAACCTGGCCCTGGTTATGCCGAGCATCCCCAAAATTTCCAATCTGGACCCATTTATGAAAATCAATGACGTGGCTCTTATGGGGTTAGCTGCTATGAATGTGGCCGCCCTGGTCACTTGGCAAAATTCTGCCATAACCGCTGTGTGCACTACATACATCAAGATCAATACTACCTGGGAAAAGATGGAGCAGAGTAGAGATGGGACTCTCCCTCTGCAATCCCAACCCCAAACGTCCCTGAATCAAAAGTAGTATATCCCATTGAAGTCCCCCAGTATAATGACGGAATCTTATACAGCCAGCAAATTGGAGGAGTGAACGTAGTGACTTGAGTTCAAGCCAAGGCTGCGGCGGATGAAGTATCTTCAGAGAAACTGAATCCGTATGCATGCCAAATGTTTGATCAAGCTTCCACAGACAAGCTGGATTCTTCCATGGATGCTCCAACTCTGAAAGGAGTAAATATTGCCCTTCCAGCAGACGCCATCGTCAAAGAATATCCCAAAGTTGGTGAGGGGATAATGAGTTTTTTTTAAAAGAGAGATCCCATAAATGTCCATGTATTAAACAGTCAATATTCTTCTTATTCCAAGTTTACGTACTGTGATATTTTTGCAGTGGAAAATAGAGTTTGCACTATAATAGATACTGGTGCGCCACTCAACATAGTTTCCACTAAGTTGATGACGAAGTTGACGTTAAAGCTAATATGGACCATCAGATGGTGTATGGGACTGCTGGAGCAGAAAGCACCATCTCTGAGGGAGCTTACAGTGAATTACCTTTTCAGTTTTGGTCCATTAGCGTCAGAGCTCCAGCGATTGTGCTACCTAACAAAAATTATGACTTGCTAATCAGAACTGCTTTCCTGCAACATTTTGGGGCTGTCGTTGATATGATGGAGGAGACCCTTGCCATTTTGAGACAGCGGATCCCACTTTAAATCACCTCTAGTGGAGTGCCAAAGGATCTGGTGCACATGAGCCACATCAACCTTGCATATAGTGATGGGTGATTCCAGTTCGCTATCATTGACTAAAAACAAGACTCATCCCCTTCCCCAACAGATATATGAATATCAAGGGATACCTCTCCGAGCTGCAGGGCCCATATCTATTCCTTCTGGACACCAAGTTTTAGTGAACACTAAGTTATAGGTGGAAGTGCCTGCTGGGCTATATGGGGAAGTCATTGGGCTCTATTGTCAAACACGGCTTGAGCCTCATGTGACTCCAGGGATTATACTTTCAGGCCATGGGGAGATTAAGGTTTTATTAGAAAATCTCCAGAACAAACCAATGTAAATCCGCCAGAACCAAATAGTAACATATTTACACTTGGCTCCAGTAGAAGATGTTCTTCAGGTTCATGATTTTAGTTCATTAGATGAATTTGGTCTATCAGTTGAGGCACTGGCTGGCGTAATAATGGTGGTACCGTGGAGTAACATAATAGGGCTATCAGAAGAACAAAAAGACAAAGTGATAGCTTTATTTTCAGAAATACAAGGAGATTTTATGCTTTCAACGATCATGATTTAGGGTGTGCTTGGGGGTAATCCATTGAGTGGACACAGGAGAACATCCCCCATAAGGTCTCAGCTGATCTTATGATTGAGGGTAGTGGAAGATGTTGTCACCAAGGAAATTGACAAGTTGATGGAACAAGGGATGCTTGAACTGTCCAAGAGTCCATGGGCTTTGCCCGTTCTGATTGAAAAAAGAAGGATGGCACTAATTGTGTAGTAATAGACTACCAGAAGCTCAATAGTATTACAAAAAAAGACTTGTACCCCTTGTCATGGATTGATGATGCTTTGAATCAGTTAGGGGGAGCCCGTTACTTCTCAGAAATGGACTTAATATCAGGTTACTGGCAAATCGAGCTACCCACAGTGGAACAGGAATAATGCGCCATAATCACATCCAAAGGCCTTTTCAACTGACTCAGATGCCTCAAGGGCTGTGTAGCTCCCCAGCTATGTTTCAACGAACCATGGACACTATTCTCGGTGATCTGAAGCTGTCATGTGTCCTTGTATACCTTAATGATCTCAATGTCTTCTCTAAAAACCTTTTTGGAGCACCTCAATCATCTAGAAGCAGTATTTCATCAGCTTGCTGTGGCCAACATCAAAATTAAGCCTCAAAAATGTAACTCTCCAAAAATCAGTTGGATACCAGGGGTTTGTGGTAGACTCTAAGGGTTGTAACCACAGCCAGCCAAGGTGGAGGCCATCCACAAATGACTACACCTAATAGTAAACGTGATATACATGTATTTTTGGGAATGGTCGCTTACAACTGGTGCTTCATCCCTAACTTAAGCTGTATTGATGGGCCTCTTCTCGAGTTGTTAAAAAAGGATGTTGTGTTCAAATGGATTGAACGTCATCAATGCGCCTTCAATACACTTCAAATGGCACTGACCAGTGCGCTGGTGTTACGCTATCTGAACTTCAATAAGGAGTTTATCATTCAGACGGATTTGTCTCTTTACACTGTTGGGTCAGTAATTTCTCAGAAAGATGATGAGGGAGAGCTGCATCCCGTTGCATACTGCAGTAATAGCCTGAACTGCCATGAGTGTAATTATACCATGACCAAGCAGGAGTGCTTAGCGGTGATCTACACATATAAGCAATTTAGAGTCTACTTGCATGGGGTAAAGTTCAAAGTTGTGATAGATCACGCATCATTACGCTGGTTGCAGAACCTCAAAGAGCCTGAAGGGCGTTTAACTCAATGGGCTCTTAAGCTGCAGGCTTATGACTCTGAGATCCTTCACCTCCCAGGAGTAAAACATCAGAACGCTGACTGTTTATCTCGATTGCTGAATGTTGCTGTGATAATATATTTCAATGATATGATGTACGATAAGATGCTCAGCGGAAAATATGATTATGAACCACCCCAAGTGATCAAAGCATTGAATGAGATGTGATCGAATACCTTCCAACAGAATGTGAAACTGTACAAGCAGATTGTCAATTATACAGTTTGTTTTCAACGACCCTCATCACAGCTGGGAATTATTATGAGCGCTCACAAGGCAGTCAGATATGGTGGTGTGCGCAAGAAAATGGAGTTGTTGTGCCCTCAGTATTATTGGGAAAAATGAGCTTTGATGTGCTCAAAACCATTTTCTGTTGCCACCAGTGCCAAGTGGAGAAGCCATTTCGCTGTAAGACTTTGTACTGGGAAATGAAACCAAATTTTCTCGGCATACGGTTTCCCTTGATGTTTTCAGTTCTTTGCCAACAGGAGCTAACCAGTGCAAGTACATTCTGGCGGCTATTGACCACTTAACTCAGTGGGTTGAAGTGCATGCGATATGGGATTTGAGGGCAATCACATTGGCCAAGTTCATAATGGAATGTATTATTCAGCAACATGACTGCCATTTGTTCATTCTCATCAATAATGGAACCAACTTCACCTCGCACTTCCTCCCTAAAGTGAACGAGCTTATGGGCATCCGCAGGGTTCTGACAGCTCCATATCACCCCAAGTCCAATGAAATGGTTGAACAGGTGAATGGGACCTTGGTGAACATACTACAGAGATTAGTAATGGATTGACCTTCCGATTTGAGCTCACTCCTTTCCACTGCTATGTTTGCCTATAATATTAGTTACCATTCCGCCATGGGGAAGAGCCCCTTCCAACTACTATATGGGCGACACCTGGCTCTTCTGGCATTACTTTATTCGTGTGTAGAAGACCCCAGCGGAATGGAACCCCACCAATATTTGGCTAACCTTACAAACACTTTGATTAAATTGCAAACCAAAGCATATTCCTTCAGATTAGCTAAGAAGATCAAAAATCAGGCTGCTGATCAGGTACTTTGTAGCAGTTTGGCACAGTTCAAAGAGGGTGATATGGTTCTCTTCCATGACCAGCATGGATTCAGGCAGAAACTTAAGTTGGCCAGTATTTAGATTGGTCTATTTGAAGTTATAGAGAAGACTGGGGTTGATGCTTATACCATCAAGGACCCCGCAAGTGGTCAGATCATTAACCAAGTGCACACAAAGTTCCTCCAAACATATTAGCAATAGAAGCCATATTTTCCATTCAAGGAGGGGGTAATGTCGCGATTCCAATATGACTGAATAGTAGTTCTGAAACAGCTAATGTGGATTGGAACAAATCCGCCAAACATGATATTCAGTTACAATTATTTGAGTGCCTTTAGATGAGGCGATATTGGGATATAATGGGTTATTATTGGATCGCCCTTATATTAGGTGATAAGCCAATAAAGCGATATCAACATCTGATGAAAACTAATTAGATCGCCTCAAATTAGGGAAATATGGAGCTAAAGAATAACAAGCCAAAACTAAGGAGAATTGGCATAATAGAGTTTTCCATGCTATGAGAGCAGTATCATCCAAAGCCACTGTATATAAGCAAGATGGGCGACTGAGAAAGTTAGGCTGTTAATAGTAGAGAGAGAATGGAACATTGCAAGGTCGCTTTGTCTATTAAAGTAAATAAAGAGTTATTGGGGTGATTTCTCCTATTTTTTAGTATATTTTTAAGTATGTCCAAAGGACTGATATCCTCACATCATCTGTCTGTTGTTGTATGTTTGACCTGTGCAAATAATACAGCAGATCCTAATGATACCGTCCAAAAATATAACTTTTAGGAACAGGAAGTACTAGTCCATTAGGTAATGCTTTTATAAATTTGACCCAATCAATGGGCTGAAAATTTTTGCACTTGGTTGGACTCCTTCTGACCCTATAAAAGGGGCCAGTTTTCACAGTGTAACCTGTACTAAACTAAACGAGGCTGGGGGAGGAGCCTCAAATGAACTTTCTGAATTTTGCTGACAGTTTGGAGCAAACTGACCGCCCAAACTCAATTTATTTGCCCAATCATTATTAAAAGTGTTACCCCAATTTTTGGGGTTCTCCCGAGAATTGACCAGGATCTTTTGGCCAATTTTCATATTATTTTTCCTCTGATACGCTCTATCAATATGTTGAACTTGTAATTGTCTGACAGAGCTAACAACGGAAGTAATCTTTTCCCAAGATACCTTAGACTTCCAAAGCTATGGTGTGTGAAGATTTTAGAAGCTATTGGCACTTGACTTTCTCCTTTGGAATTAGCACCAATATGTAAACCTGAGATCTGGATCTTTTAAAATTTTAACTCCTTTCAGCTCCCAAGATTTTCTTGCACAGATTCTTTATGTGTGCAGTCAATATTTGTTGATAAAAAATCTTATAGTAATTTGGGTGATTAATATTATTATGGTAAATAGCATCCAGTTGAGTATTTAAAGACCAAATATTTCTCCTGCTCTAGATTCTCCTTTGAACAGGTACAACAATATTTCAGCCCACTGATGAAGGTAATCAATTTTTAAATAATAAGTGAATTTCTCTCCCTCAACTCATCCTAATAGTTGGCAACTTCTGGACAACAATAGAACTTACCCTAAGACAGCGAATTCAAAGGTTCTAAGGGAACTTTTACTCTTAAGAATTGATTACTAGTTCTGACCCTAAGGTCTTTACTTTGACTTATCCAACAAGTATAGTTCTATGGCCTTCTTGATGAACTTCTATCCCTTTCTTCTATAGAACATATCATAAAACTAGCTTCATTGGTTCTTCTATCCCCTAACGCATACCTGCGGAGACTTGATTGTAATATTAGCTTTAGGGATATTCAATCACTTTACTCAAAACTCATTGGTACTCGAAAATACAACCAATATATAATAAACTAAATTAATGAGACTTATCATTTCTGTTTTATTAAAATATTACAAGGGAATATATAGAAAATTCTGTGCCCAAATCTTCTGTTGGAGCCTCACTGGGAAACAGCAGCTGTTGCCAATTAATTACACTCCAGGGTAGCACAAAGCGATGATCTTCCTCATTGGGTTGGTCAGGTCTCTACCCTACCTAAAAGCACCCTTCTCTGGATTGAAAAACAGAAAGTGATTCAACGCCTTTGTTCAACTCAAGCGATTCAACTTTATCAGTTTAGCAACCTTCTTAGTCAAAGAGACTCTTTCTTATAAACCAGAAAATCAAAGTACCCAAAAGATTAAAACTACAGTTTCTATCAAGGCGGCATCACTCTCTTAGCAACTAATAATCCTTAGTCAATTGGAAATGAAACCCAATTAACTCCTACAAGACAATTTAATTATCAATATGAAAATTTGCAACTTAATTTCTTGTTTATTTTCTGTGAAAATCCTCAACAAAACAATATCATCCAGTGGATCAAAACCAGCGAATGGATAAATATCTATTTTGGGGATAATTTGCTAAACAATAGTCATCATATATGAAATGATAACTCCCAATTCCACTAGTGAAATAAACTCCCTAGTAGACAAGCAGACTTATCTTGTTCAAGCCCAAAGATTATTCATATCAAAAATTTAAAAATATCCTTCCACTTGACCAGATCATCCAGCGAAAGAAAAAGATTGGGTATAGGCACCGCCTTGGCCGTGGTCATGTTTCAGCCATCATACTTGAATAAAAATTCAATGGATCATGGTATCTCCCGCTCTTATTGCTCCATGCCCTGTTAAGCATTGAGGCTCCTCTTCCCTGGTTTTTACCCTCTGCTGCCTCCTCAGAGCGCGGTTTCCATGGCCACATGCTGTTCCAGACAATTCAGTTGTTCTTGCTGATAATACGTTCTGAAAAACCTGTATTCCCCCAGGTCAGGGTATTATGACACTTCATCACTTAAGGATATTCTTGGGCGGCTTCCCTGATTCCCTTGTCCCTATATTCCCCATGATGAGCTTAAATGACTCCTTGTCAACCTCAAGATCTTCTCAGTCAGCTTTTCTGAGTCCTTGTTCCTGTACTCCCACAGGAAGGGCTCCGCATTTCTAATAAGAAAGGATTCTCTTTTTTATGGACTTGTCGCAGCAGATATGGTTTCAGCCCATACTGATCCTACTAATGCTCTTTTCTCATAAGCGCCTTGGGACTTCTTCCCTGTGAACCCAGTTACAATCCTTGTTGTTTCTACCACCAACAACTGTCTTCTCCATCATAACTCATCCCCTCCTTATCCTTGGCAGGTGGGACTACTGCTGATTCATTTTAAATTTTTAAATTTTATTCGGGGAAGGCCAACCAGGGGATGGACTTTTGATAAGACACTAAGAACATAAACTTCAGAGAGAGGGGTCACCCCAGAGAAGCAAATGCTATCTCCTGTTGCCAGCGGGAACGCTAAGAGAAGGTAGGGGGGTAACCTGTGCAGGGGCTTGCGCCACTATTAAGCACGTATGGAGGAAAGGGTCTGAAACTATGAACCAAACTGGGAACCAAGATGAGACCAACTGGCGGCGACGTGGTGGGAGGTACCCAAACATCCATGCTTGAAAATGGTCCACTAGGTGCGACTGGAACCGGCGTAGAGCTTCCTGGAGGGTGGGGTGGAGCCTGAGATAGCATCTAAGACAATCGTGTGTATAGTCCACATAGCAATTGCGACTACCAAGGCATGGAGGGAGGGTGGAAGAGGGGAAGATATGGATAAGGTAACATGTCCTTAGACAGGCTGAAGGGCTGTGCCTGATCCTGGCAAAACAGACGTTGCACCTCACGCCATATCGCTTTTGATGGAGGGCACTCTTCCAGGAGGTGAACCAGCATTCCATACTGGCCACACACTACACAGGATGAGTGCAAAGCGTTAGAGCGTTTGGCAGTATGGTATACCTGTCTCAAGAAGCACCACACCTGGGAACGAATATGCGGTTGCAGAAGAGGGTGGTAGGCGTACTTCCAAATGGCTTTCTGGTTATCTAGAGGGTAGGGGATGTCCATCATGTCCAGGTAGTCCACCCTAGCCTTGGTAGAGGGTCGCATGGGTATCACTCCGTTCAGAATGGGAAGTCCTTGTACCTCCTGGGTGAACTGAGGAGAGGGACGCCCCCTCTGGGCGGTGTGTCCACAGATGCGAATTCTCCACTCAGCGCTCCGCATGGAGAGGAGGATCCTTTTGAAGTTGGGCAACGTCCCATGTGGGCCTGCAGCAGAAGGATGTGAGGCAAGGTACTTTAACAGAGAGTGGGGGTGGGAAGGATTGGTGAGGCCCAGGGCGTGGGAGAAGTTAGAGCGGGCTGTGCGGGACAAGTGCTGGGCTGAGATTGTAGGGTTAGTAATGGCAGAGACCTAGGTGCCAAGGATTTTGGCAGCATGGGCCTCAAAGTTGAGCAGACCCATACCACCACTATGGCGAGAGCCAAACATGACATCCAGGTGCACCAGAGGTGGGCAGCTAACCAAAAGCCACCCTTGTAGAAGGGCGTATAGTGACTTGAAGAAACAAGGGGAAAAAGCGATGGCGTGGGCTCCAAACTAATCTTTAGAGAGGAGCATAGAGTTGGATAGCACTACCCTACCTGTAAGGGAGGTCTGACGGGCTTTGAGGGAAGCTATGCGTTTTGTAACGTTGTCTAGGATATGGTTTCCCATCAATGACGAGGCGTCCCCTCCTGCTTCCAGCCACACCCCCAAATGGTGGACAGGGCCAACGGTGGGGCTTTGCACAAATAGGAGCACAAGCGGGGCGGTGTGGGGTGGGCAGGGCAAGTGATACCGTGCGCTAGTTGATGAGGCAGGTAGAAAACAGGGAGCTGGTGACCAGCGGGCTTAGAACTTACCAAGGAGAACAATTTCAGTTTTGGAGGCGTTGAGAGCTGCATTACTTACCCTGGAGTAAACCTGGATAGTATATTCAAGCGCGCGGGCATCATGATTGTTGGACACCCCAACCACACAATCGTCAGCAAACGCCAACATCTTGACAGGGGCTTGGCCTTGCACATGGACCCCAGTAAGGCGAGATTTCAAATTTCGAAGAAGTGGGTCAAGGCTGAAGTTATACAAGAGTGGGCTAAGAGGGTCCCCTTGACGCAGTCCCCTTTGAGGGCGGACTACATCCATGAGGAAGCCAGGGCCACGCACAGCCATTGTGGCAGATTCCGTTAGCAAAATCACACTTAATTAATGAAGTGAGGGGGAGGCGGAACTTGTGGAGGCAGGCTCTGAGGTATTCCCAGTTGGCTCTATCATAGGCCTTCTGCTGGTCTAATAACACAAGTGCTCCAGAAGCCTTGGATTAACGGACGTTGGCTACGGTGTGTATATTGTACCAAATCGACCTTTCTTTGATGAAACTGAATTGTTCAGGGGATTGAGGGAAGAGGCAGCAACCCCTAGACGGTTAGCCATGATTTTAGTAAAACTATTTGTGTCTGTGTTAGTGAGAGAAATGGGGCGCCAGTTGGCCAAGTCCAGCTTATCCCCTTTCTTGTACAATGTAATCATGAAGGCCTCTTGCCCTCCAGGCAGGAGGCGCGTTTCCAGAAGGCATTGGTTCAAAGAGGCAAGGAGGAAAAATCTTTGAGGATCTTCTTAAAGAACTCATAGGAGGTGCTTTCTGGGCCTAGGCATTTTCTATACAATGCACTTCAAATGGCATACCAGAGTTCATCCCGAGTAATCAAATTCAAAAACTCCAGGAATCAGGAAACGGTGCAGATGTGTGCACTTTTGAGAAAAGTTTTTATTTCAGCTGGCAGAATTGGATCGGATTGATACAATTTGGAGTAATAATTTTGTATTGCAATCGCCACTTCAGCTGGCATATCTGCAACAGAGTGGTCTGGCCTTTGCACCTGTGTGCAGGCCAAGCTCTGGCTCAGTGCGAAGAATTTTCAAAAAAAGCAAGTGGAGCATGTATCACCCGCTATAATATGTTTTTCTTTATACTGAACACAAACTCAATGCTTGTGTTGTCTCACCAGTGCGTTGAGGTGGGTGGACACTTCCACCCACTTGCAACCCCAAGCTGGGCTGTAGCCTGCAGCAGGGACGTTAGACTCCGGGTGGTCCAGCTCTGCCAGTGCGCACAAAATGACTGCAAAGGTAGCCTGTGAGCGGCAGGAGGAGAGGTGGTGATCCTGGCGGATCGTGTTTTCCTTGAAGGTTGACCAGGTGGAAATTGGATCTGCACATAATGGTGTGACAAACTCTGGAGATGAGGTCACAGATTCCACCCATAAGGAAATTCTTGGCGACACAATTTTGGCTGAGCGGAGTTTGCACCATTTCGGCACCTGGGCTTCTGGATTGGATAAATGGAAGGAAATCAATACCATCCTGTGGTCAGAGAAATCAATTTTTGTCATGGTGAAGTGGGAAATTTAGGTTTGAAATTTCAACGGCGTGAGAATAAGGTTGATGCGGGAAATGGACCTTAGCTGGCCATTGTGTACGTGAGGGCATGACATGCTATTGAGTAGCAGAGCATGGAGCGGCAAAGTCTCAAACAACCCTAGGGTGGCTTTGAGAATGCGAAGTTCAATGTGCCCCTGTGGGGGTGTAGGCGATGAGGGCCAGCGGTCTGTGGATGGGTTCATCCAGCAGTTCATATCGCCAAGAACGGATGGGTCAGGGGGTAGCAGAAGGGAATTGACTGCTGAGAAAAATTCCCGACATTCTCATGCACAGGTTGGGGCATAAATGTTAATGACAGCATGCACTTCGTCATCCCACAAAAAGGTGACAACAAGGACGCGGCTGTTTAGGTATGTCTTTGATGAAATAAATTTAAAACTATGGTTCACTTGAACTAGCACCCCACAGTGCGTAGACCAAAAGGAGAGGGAAGGGAGGAGCATGGTTTTCCAAGCATCCTCAGAACCTCGTGGACAGTGGGTTTCCTGAATGGCCAGGATGCCCCCGGGTAAATTATTTTGTAAAAAAACTCGTTTCCTAGACTGGGATGGCAAGGCCTTGAGTCCAGCGATGTTCAACGTCCCTAAAGTAAAGGCTCCCCCATTGCACCTTAGGTGTGAGGGGAAGAGCACCCATGCCCTTCAGCCTTCTCTTTATCAGCACGTCGCTGCATTGCAGCGCAGGTGTTCTGTGCTACAGAGTATGTATCAGAGTGAGAAGCTTTAACAGTGGGGTTCGCATTATCTTTTGACTTCTGCTTTTCCCCTCTGTTGGACGAGTTTTTGCAGTGTGTGCATTTGTGGTGCACCAATGCTTGGAGGTGTCTTTTCAGCAGGATTTTTGTGAGCAACTTGGTCTCAATCAATGCTTGGGCGCATTGGTCAGGTGAAACCAATTCGCCCATCAGGTTTTCAGCTTGGGTGGCCCAATTGGCTTGGGTGTCCCAATCTGATTGGTTGAGGGATACGCAAGCTGCTTTCACTACAAAAGTCTCAATGTCCTCCTGGAGCTGGGCTGGCAGGAACGCAGATGCGGTCTTGGCCGCCACCCTGGCTGCCACCTTATGGGTCTGTTTGGCCTTCTTTCACTCTTGTGGGGACACTGGTTTTACTAGGATGTAGCAGCCTTGCGCTCCCCATGGGAAGGCTGCATTGGTGTCTAGTGCCAGTTCATAGTGGCCTTCTGCACCGCACATTGCATCTGAGACAATTTCAGTTTGAGTAATGTTCACCTTGGCAGGGCAGTTATGGGCCTTGTGGCCAAAAGCGTGACAGAATGTGCAGATGGGAGGCGCGCTATCCACGGTGACCCTGAATGGATGGGTGTTTTGCCCATTGATTTTGACATAAGCAGTGTGTGGGATTTGGGTCAAATTTTCCACTATCCCCACGAATGGGGTGAGAACAGCAATCACTTTGCCCATGCACAGGTTTGGCATGAGCGTAAAGTGCTGCATTTCAAAGGATTTTATTTCTCCATATATGGTGAGCCCAGCCTTCAGGTGGTGCTCTAGCACGGTGCTCTTGACCATTGTAGGTAGGAAATCAAAGGTCACAAAAATTTGATTTGATTTAGTCCAGAAGGTGCACTTCATTTCGACTAACTATTGACTGTCTGGGAGGTCCACTACTACTCTCACCTTTGTAGCTTTATCCGCCACTTCCTTATTTTCAAAGCCAAGATCCAGCCAACCACATGTCATGGAGTGGGGTGCAATGTACACCACGTTCAGGAAATGTGTGTGTACATCTCCACAAAACATCTCCCAAAGCGCCGTTTGCTGAATATCCAGGAAAACACACACCCCGTGTTCCACCAATAATAGTGGTTGGTTTATGGTGTATTGATGAACTGGTTGCAGCGCACTTGCCAGGCCAAAATTTCTGGGTAAATGGTAACCGCCGGTTTTTTATTACTAATTTTAACTATTTCACCAGACTCACTGGAGCGTTTACAAAATTTTGTTGATGTGGGGCCAACACCTGTGGCCTTAACTTTACTCGCCTAACTGCTCCCCAACACTGGGCGCCAACTAATCTCCTCAATGAGATTATCAAACTTTACCTAGACCTTGAATTGATTTTTGGTTTATTCGAGGTACGCCGACCAGGGGATGGACAGTACCGATCACAACACTCAAAATGGCAAAACAAACTACTAACCAGGTGGGAAGCAGAAACTGCTTAACCCACCATGGCAGAGGGTGAGGAGGGGTCGGGGGGTTGGTTTTCAGAAAGACCCACCTCAATCAACTAGACCTTGAATTGAATTTGTTGCAAAAGTGTTTGCAATGAGAGAGAAAAGCTATATTACTGCTGATGCATTCTCTCAAGGCAAAGTTAAAATTAGTATTTAATATTTTTTTCTTGTTATATTTTTCTCTTTTATATTTTTTCCTATATCGTTTTTTTGTTTTTTTTTAAATGGGACTTAACATATACAGTTTCAGAAGTCAGTCCTGCCATCTATGTTTCAGAGTTTTGTTTTTAAGCTTAACTAGCTATAATGGTTCAGTGGTCTATTTTTAAGTCATAACCAATATCATGGTTCAGTGGTCCCCTCTTAGGACTTTACCATCTCTTCTAATTCAGTGATCCCCCTTGAGACTTGCCCAAAACACCAGGACTTACCAATTCTTTTGGTTTAGCGGTTCTCTGGGAACATTGCATTTATCTTTGAGATTCAATACTTTAGATTTAGTATCAATCTTCTTCACTATACAACATGTCACTCTGTTTCTTCACATATAGACAACACTAACCAACTTGGCGATACTCCCAAACTGTCCCATACATTGCCTCCATTCTGACTTATTACTCTTCCAATAGGTCCTAATTTCATTTTATATATCTTGGCAACTAGCTCTTGTGTCCTAGTACCTCACAAAATTGTGATTTTTTTACTAAATGTCAGTTCTGTTCAATTGCTCTATTGTTTTTCTCTTTAAAATAATTTTTTGGCATTCATCATTATCCTTAATTTTTTAAGTAATTCTGATATGAATCTGGAAATGATCCCCTAATCACGCAGATGGATATATCAACGTTAGCTTCATATAATTTTAACTTGACTTGATGATCCTTGTCTTTTGGCATTTCATGCTCTCTGATTAATTAAATAATATTGGGTCAAAGTATTCCCTTTACTTTCTTTAATGAATTGTTTCCTTTTTCAACCTCGTTCTCTTAATCAGTATTGCATTCTGATACTCTGGATTGATTGATTTCCATCTTATTCACATCAAATGTCACATCTAGTGTCTCATCCAAACACCTTACACCTAAGACTTTCCAGAGGAGCCATTTTCAACCTGAGTTGGCCCTGATGAAAATTTTCATCTTAATTAGATGTTTGGTGGAACAGGTTCTATTGCAGCACTAGATAGTTCCACATATAGGCTGCAAGTCCTTTTCCCAAACCTTGAGTATCTTCATCCTCCTATTGAGGCATCACAAGAATCAAATCTCTCTTCAGTTTCTTCCCCTGATTTTGGGCAATAAGTTTTCACATCGCTATACTTTCCTTTTAGGGAATCTTCAAAAAAATCTGTCCATTTTGATTCGTTGTGTTTCTTTCCTGTAAAGTTCAGTTCTTCTGGCTGGTAATTTTTTCATTATTCTCTATATCATTGTTTTTTTCTTGCCATGATTTGCTTGTCATTGTCCAGAATTTATTTCATAAGATTGATTAAGCGTGTCAAAAGCTAAGCCTAATATTTTCATGTTTTCCACCATCTGCAATGTGGAAGTCTTATATGTCAGCAACAAAACCATGGCTCATTGTTGATTCTCATAGGGAAAAATCGCTGACTGAATTGTTATCTGCCCATCAACTTTAGATAGCACTTTGACCCAGCCAGGGTCAGTGATTTAGGATATAATTGATAGGCAAAATCTGATAAAGTCTCGTTTTCAGATTTGAATGCTCATTAATTCCTGCTTTTTAGTTAGACATCCACATTTGATTTCCAAACTATCTCATGATGGCATCCTTAGTTTCATTATAAGACCAAATTTCCCCATTCAAGTGGGGTAACACTAGATTATGACATCTGTGTTATAGATAATCATGACAGGAGCTGCTTTTTGGCAGTCATTGAAACTGAATATCATAATCTTAAATATTTGAAAAAGAAGGAGCGTTATCCCAATGGAACGTGGGTAGTTTTCATGTGCTTCAAAATTCATCCATGGCTCTAAGACCATGTGTTCAGTCTGATGACTCTATTGCCCATTAAAGTGAATTTGGATGAAATCTATAAAATTTCTCTAAACGGCCAGACATATCTCTGAGTGAGCGATTATTCCTAACTGGAGTTTCAATTGTTTCACTTTTGACTTCTTCCACCTCCATTTTTGCATAATCGCATCCATGGCTATCCAGTTCTTCTATCTGCTTTGATAGTTGCGTTACTTCCTTACTAAACTATCATAAGCGTTCTCAATCCGCTTCTTGCTATACCTTCTGAAACAATACTTCTTTTATTAAATAGCCCCCATTGCATTTCAAGTAATTGACTTTAATCACAGATGTCCTTGTTGATTTTCAACTTTCTTGACATCTTCTTTAGCTTTTTTGTCGCCTGTTCCTCTGTAGTGAAATTAGCCTGTGATGAAAAATATAGCACACTCTTTTTGACGGTTTCAAGTTACATCCAAAGCTTATTAGCTCTTCCTTGAAAGGTATTCTCTATAGCTTCTTAAATTAAATTGGTTTATAAACTCAACTATTTCTGTAGTGTGCACCAATGTGAAATTTGGGAGCTATTGGCACTTGACTTCCTCCTATAATATGAGCACCAATATGTAAACTTGAGATTTAGTCTATTAGGATTATAACTCCTTTAAGCTCCTAAGATTTTCTTGCACAGATTCTTTATGTGTGCAGCCAATAAATGTTGATAAAAAATCTTAGAAATATGTGGGTTATTAATACTAGTATGGAAAATGGTATCCAGTTGAGTATTTCACAGCCAAATATTTCTCCTGCTCTAGATTCTCCTTTGAACAGGTACAACAATATTTCAGCCCACTGATGAAGGTAATCGATGTTCCAGATAAAAAGTGATTTTCTCTCCACTCAACTCCTCCTCAGAGTTGGCAACTTTTGGACAACAACAATAGAGCTTAACCTGTTGATAGCAAATCAAAGGTTCTAAGGGAACTTTTACTCTTAAGAATTGATTACTAGTTCTGACCTTAAGGTCTTTCCTTTGACTTATCCAACAAGTATAGTTCTATGGCCTTTTTGGTGAAATTCTATCCCTTAATTCTGTAAAACTTATCTTAATACTAGTTTCATTGGTTCTTATATCCCTTAATGCATACCTGCGGAGACTTGATTGTAATATTAGCTTTAGGGATATTCAATCACTTTACTCAATTCCAAGGGTACTCAAAAATACAACCAATATATAATAAACTAAATGTTAGAGACTTATCAATTATGTTTTATTAAAATTTTACAAGGGAATATATAGAAGAATTGGCGCCCAACTCTTCTGTTGGCGCCTCACTGAGAAACAGGAGCCGTTGCCAATTAATCCACCCTCCAGGGTAAATTGAAACAATGATCCTCCTCATTGGGTTGGTCAGGTCTCTACCCTACCTAAACGCACCCTTCTCTGGATTGAAACGCAGAAAGTGATTCATCGCCTTTGTTCAACCCAAGCGATTTAACTTTACCAGTTTAGAAATTTTCTTAGTCAATGAGACTAGTTCACATAACCAGAAAATTACAATACTTAAAATAAATTGCTAGCTCCTATCAAGGCAGCATCACTCTCCTGTTAACTAATGATTACTTAGTTATTTGGTGATAAACCCCAATTAATTCCTATAAGACAATTTAAGTAAAAATATGAAAATTGACAACTCAATTGCTTGTTTTATTGTTAAGGACAATTTCAACAAATCGTTATTAATCTGGTGGATAAAAACCCAGTAAATTAATAAGTTTTCATGTGGGATAATTTGCCAAACAAAAGTCAGTTAAAATTAAATGATAACAACCATAACCAGCCTTTCTTTTCATTAACTATCATCTATCAGTAACCAATTCAGACCAAACAGAATAATTTGGTAAACAAATTTCAGGTGAAATATACACAATTAATAAACAAGGACAGTATTGGGCAAATGCATTAATGGGTAGCGATCCTGGATATGCACCACCAAAAGGCACAAAGCGCTCAGGAGCTATGAAAGCTAAATTAAAATAAAAACCCTAATGTGGTGTTCCTTGTGGGTTTAGTGTATTTTCTAGTAAAGTACTGTAGCTACATGGACGTGTACCACTCTCAACCACTGTCATCAGTTAACATGGGATCCATGTATTTTTTTCACAGAGGCACCGGCAATTTTAGGAAAAGTTGGCAAAGCCCAACCAAAAATTATTCCCACACAATATATAAATGATAACCCACACTATCCACCATGGCTGGGTGGACCTCGTGTTTGACACAGAGGAAGAATTAAATAAAGACGCAAAGTTCAGAGTAGGGATTGACTTTCCTAATGGCTAGCGTTTGGTATTGACCAAACGTACACTTTGGACAGAATCTAAAGATATATTTATATTTTTGCTTATCTTCTGACAACACTGGCGCACACAGTAGTCAAACTCCATCTATGGGAGGGCTTGGAATCTTATGGAGAAATTTAAGCAATTTTAAGATGCAAAGGTTCCAGATGATGCTGATCCTTAGCACAGGAAGGCAAATGCAATTATTTCCCTGAACCCAGAGGTAGCGAAGGATCTCACGAAAATCCCCATATTGCATCCATTATTATTGACAAAAAAATTTCCAATTATTCCATGCAACAGTGGAGATTGCGCCACCCATATGCAACCACTGTCTGGCCTTTGCGCACAAGCTTCATGCCTGTCCCATAAAATAAGGCCTAAGAGAAATGTAGTTCTGTGAGGAGGAAATGGGCAAAGATGACTCAGAGTATGCAAAAATCACTGATGCCAACAAGCATTTAACTGGGGAGAATTCTGACAATATAATATATTGACCCAATTTCCCAAAAGGAATGGAATTTGGCCAAACAGGCTCGCAAGTTGCCCATGGCCAAGGCAAAGGCCTTGGTGGAACCATCTCACTTGAACAGGTTCAGGAAGACATGGAAGAACTAGCAACATTGAGCTAATCAAAACCCACATAAAATCAAGCAACCAATTTAAACAAACAGAATTTGGCGGAAGTAAATTTGGAAGCAAACTTGTCAATGCAGGGGTTTGGCACATTCCCAAGATTATGAATTGCAGTCCAAACGGGATTGAAAAACAACAACTGAATGCTTCAGACACAACTGTGCCCAATGAGAACACACAAGTGCACCGCAATGATTTTTCAATGCCAAAAAAGGCAAGAAGGGAACAAAACAGCAGTAGTGAAAGGAGAAGAATATACCCCAGTGCCTACCCATCATTATGGCGCCCGCATCAAGGACGCAAATGTGAGCAAAGAGGGTAAGGTAGTAGGGCCAGGGCCCAGCTAACCGCTCTTGAGGCGCATTGGTCGTCTCAGTAGAGATAAAGATGCTGAACATAGTGAGACTCAAGGCCTAACGTCCCAGGCCAAGAAGTTGAATCTCCTTTGCAACCCCCAGTGGAATCCTGACGGTGCAGGAAACCCACTGTCCACATGGAAAGGATAAGGCATTGGAAAACATGCTCCTTCCAACAATATCTGTTTTTTGTAACAATGTGGGGTGATAGTATGCCAGCCAAAATTTTATATTCATTAATAAAAATTCGTTTTTTGATGGCCACATACTAGCCATTAACTTCTTATGGCACAAAGAGGTGCACACAATAGTCAGTGTGTATGCATCAAACTGTGCAATGGAGCGTTGTGAGTTACTCTTGGCCTTGACACACCTCCATCTTCCAGCAAACACTTTTGTCATTGGAGACATGAACTGCTGGATTAACCCAGACACTGACTGATGGCCACGCACAACGGAGACACCACAAGGGCATGTGGAACTTCTCATTTTAAAAGCCATCTTGGGCTATATATTTCTTTTTTTAGCACTAGGTGGTACCAACCTAAAGGGGGGATACACCAATCTTGGGCTATATATTTCTTTACCTAAACAATAGCCTCGCTTGAAGAACATGACACGCCCACATCTGCATAATGGTAAATTTATCTCTATGTCACATTTAGACTTAATAAATGCGCCGCTAATTTTCTGACACTAAATTTTTAAATCTAAAACTAAAAAATTAAATTCCCTGACCACCAGCTAGTTTTCATGTCCTTCACACCATCAAAAACAATTATCCAAGCACCCTGTGGTGCAGAATATGCCCAGAAAATTTAGCTAACTTGGAATTTTACTCCTGGGTGGAGGAAATATCCTCAACACGGGATTTTCAAACACCTTTTTGTTCAAACCCACTGACCACATGGGAAAGTTTCAAGAAATCAATAATAAACCAGATTAAAAACGCAGCATTTAGAAGATACAGGGCAGCTTCAGACATCATAAAACGCACTTTGGCTGAAATTGATTACCTGGAAAACAATGTCACACGCACATGATACAGCTCTGGATGGGGGACGCAAATGTGCAGAGGTTTCTGCATGCTTAACGCTTTGATACATGAATACCAACACCTCATTGGTGTTCAATACAGAGAAAAAACCTAAAAGATGGCTAAACATTTTTGAGTTGCTTTTTGTCAATTTTATGCCTGAAAGAACACAGTGACCTGCACACAGGTCTGACGACTGGATACATCTATAGCAGAAACTTTCAAGGAGGTTGCAACCAAAGTACACTCTTTTACACAAATCTATATAAATCTGACCCGGTCATACCAGCAAAAATAAAAAATCCTTGCCAATGAACATATTGGCACTGTGGCTCAAACCAATAATTTAAATAACTTAATTTCGCATGAGGAATTATGGGAAGTGATGCACTGTGCACCATGAGGAGATGCCCTGGACCTGATGGGCTTCCCTATGAATTTTGTAAAAGTATTTTAAAACACTTCTAGTATTTTTAGCTTCCATGAATAAGTTATTATGGAAACATGCCTTAAACCTGAAGGTCAAGAAGCATACACAGTCGCTCTTCAAAAAGGTAGAAAGACTATACCTATCTAATTAGCACCAAATCTTCTTAACTTATTACTGACACTAAAAAGATCACAAAAAGTATGGCCAAACGATTATGGAATTAAAACTGATGTGATATCCCATCACAATATGAATTTTATCCCTAGAAGATCCATATGGGAAAATATTCACAATTCTGCAAATGTCTGCCAATCTAAAGCATCTGGAGTTCTCGTTTTTTTAGATCAACAGAAAGCATATGGCAGGGTGAACTGGACTTATCTCAGGACCTGTCTTTGAAAATTAAACTCCCAAATAGATTTATAAACTGTATTATGCTGTATACAGAGTCAGCCACCATGGCTGTGCATGGAGCAGGTTTCTAACTAACCTAGCTTTTCCACAGAGGGGACTTAGACAAGGGGACCCTCTAAGCCCTCTACCCATATAATTTTAGCCTTGATTGTCTAATATGGAATACAAATGCCCTCATCAATGGAATCAATGTTCAGGGCCAACCACCATTCAAAATGATGGCTTTCGCTGATGACTGTGTTGTGGGTATATCCAGCAACCAGGATGCTCGAATACTTAAGAAAGCAATAAAATAATACTCATCCATCAGCAACGCATCACTCAATGCTGAGAAAACGGAAATATACTTCTGGGAAATATTAGAATCATTAAACACCAACCATCTTGTGTCAGCAGATTAACACACCATTAAAACTCCTCACCAGATCTAATGGGAGAAAATCACTAATCACACCACTTAAGCTTCCCTTTACTAACAAGCTGGTAGCTGTACCTATCCGCCAGTTGGGAGTATGGCTAGACTCAGGGGGATACGCCAACACCATCATGGAGAGTCATCTCCTATATAAAACAACAAAACTCTTTGCCTTTTTACATGGTATAACACAAAGGTCTAGTTGGACGTGTTGTGATAGCAAACTCTATGATATTATTAATCATCTGGTTTTACAGCCCTTGCAATCGCCTTCTCACCATACTTTGTTAACAAAATATATACTTTAATACAGGGGTAGCTTTAGTTTAGACACAAAGCTCTTGTGCGCCTTTCAATTTTATTTGGCCCTGGGAAGAATGGAGGTACGGGACTAACTAAACATATAAAATAAGCAGCCCATATACTAAGATCCTTAATAACCCAGGTGATTATTACAGACCTTCCAGACATACATTGGGACAGAGCAGCAAGACTAAACTTTGCACGAGCACTCTGAATAAGAAATCAAAATCATCCAAACTCGTTGATTAGGTATCTGGATTATCACCCAACAGCTGAAGGGCCACATGGCACTCATGAACACTTTAAACGAATACTTCTAGCCATGAGAAGAGCAGAATGGAAGATCCACATAACTGGCCAGACCATTCACCGAGGCTGCCCAAGGCTAACTCACAGACAAGAAGTTAATGGCCAAGTAGCTACAAACAACATGATAAATTGAAGTTTGAGTACCATAGCCATAATTGATTACCTGGATATAATGGACAAACCGTATAGCCTGTAGACCCAAAGAATGGTCTGGAGATACACACAACATTCACTACTACAGCTCAAAATATGTGCGCATGTATGGAGATGCATGAAGAGAGTGTATCGCATGTTATAATGATCAAACGGCGCCCACTCTACATGCATAATATGTGGCCAATATGGAAGCTTAGTACACCGCCTAGAACAATGTCCGCCATCAATAGCTATCTGGAAAGAGGTCATGCACCTATTCCGCCAGGGCAATGGACAGTCATTTAGTTTAGCTAGAAACATGTTCGCTATCAACATATAGTCACCTATTCATAGTCTCTTCAGGAGTTAATAGTAGCCATAGAGCTATGGACAACCCATACTTTAGTATTGGATTAATTCTCATGAACAACGTCACCCTCCAAGAAGACATCAATCTCTTTCGCTACCACATATTGGAACATTTTCAAGAATGGTTGTTTGGCAATATGACCCCACGCATTAGAAGTCTAATCAACTCATGGTTCCCATTATGGTTCCTAAACATTGACCCATTCCTTCACTCATTCTGTATCCAAACATAAGTTGGCATGAACCCCCCATCGTTCTAAACCTGGCGGTCCTGGCTGACATCAGGAGGGGCTAAAAACCCTCTGGGGTGTCTTAGAGTATTTTATATCATTATCACCATTACATCAAATGTTTACATCCCCTGGTGACCTTCCCCAAATAAAAAGAAATTTAAAATAGCTCCCATATCCACTAGCAGGATTAATCCCTTAGTGGACAAGCATACTTATAATATTGGTCAAGCGGAATAATTTGGTCATATCAAATATCCTTACATGGTATCATCAATGGCCTTTATAGGAAGTAGGCGAACATAAGCGGATGGAGTGAAGGCCTTGATGACCTAGTTTTATCAGTGAGGTTGACCAGAAGCACTAATATGGAAACAGCATAAGCAGAATCTAAAAACCATGGGAAAATCAGGATCTCCTTGATGAATAGGTTATTTATGCCTTTTATTTCTAGAAATTATCCCGAGGGAATATTGATAATTACCTTGGTATTAATAATACCTGGGACTTTGGTGGTATAGTAGTCGGCTAAGGCAAATATTTGGGAATGCCCTCTTGGACATCTATTACAGAAGAGTTTTTCCATAATCAAGGGCCCCTTATGTGATATTCAAACCCTGTTAATATGACTTTTGCTTTACAATGGGCAGGGATGAGCTTTACCCTCCATATTGACATCACGGAAGGTCTCAAAAACCAATGGAACCCTATATCATAAGAGGGACAAGAGCCCTTCATCATAGTGCATGACAGTGAAATAGTCGCAGAGGAACTGGGTTCTTAGGTGAAGGTTGTGACTTGGCTTTTCAAACTCAACAGCCAAGGTATCAATGACATTATTTCAAAGCAAATTTGCAGCGATTGATATGCCTCTGTGGACTGAGTGCATTGTGGTCAAGCTGTTCCATATTCCTTGAAGTGAGTTAAATAAGGAGCTCCCTTGATACATTTCATCAAATTAAAAAAGGACATATGGGTGAACTACTGTTGACAATGACATGAACAGGGACCTTATGAGCTTGAACGGCTACTTGAGCGATCAAGCTCCCAAACTGAGGGGGCAGAGTGAGAAATATAGGAGGTTAATAAAAGAAGAGTAGCAGTATTGGGTTTTTTATTTTCAGCAGGTACTGATTCTTTTTCACTTGGCACAACATCAGACATTAGATCGTGCTAAGTGTTCTTGTGGCAGTACAGGAATGTCATCATGAAGCGCCTCTTTTTCATACTTACTGCGCTTTTCCAGCACTCTTGGTGAATCTCTATCAACAAGTCTTAGCACTATGACTGATTCTAAAACAGTAGGTTCATTGAGGTTTGGGGTTCTTCTGGTTCTTTACAACTTGGGCTTGAGGACGGCCAGAATAGGCAGACGTAATAAACTTGGGACTCGTTGCAGATGCGGGAATTTCGTTAAGAACTTACTTAATCTCCCAAATACAGGTAAAATTGCTATTCCAACCAATCATGTGAAATTGGACTTCAGGATAAGATCACAGCGCGGATATTACCGCAGTTATGGTGTTGTGCAACATAATATGATTAGTGGTCACCAAAGGTTGTGCTTGAGCATAGAATTGGCTGGTAAATAAAATGGATTTTTACCTTTGTTAAAGGAATGGCCATGAACGCCTGCTTCAGAATGGAGAAGATGGTTGGTTCAAAACTCCCTATCTAGGGCAGTACATACTTTTTCCTTAGTTTGACATTACTTTAAATGGGAAGTCATAATTTTATGGACCATGCTTTTCTAAACATAAAGTGTATATGCTTCACCTTATGACAATCAGGGGCCTCCTCCATCAAGCTCCCATAGCTTACAGAAATTAGGCGATACTTTCCTATCCTGGGGTATTTCTTTCTTTAAAACTAGACGAAAAGTTAGTTAATATAGAAGTGGAAAAGTTATTGACAACAGGGACAGAGCAGGCTTGGAAATCTTGGTTTCTGCATAGTTGCAAGGGTCCTATTGGTCCATTTTCATCTCAATCCTTCTAAATCCCCCTAAACGTAATCCCAATGACTGTTTAAAGACGTATCTGAGGCTCTAGTGGCAACTTGCTCCTTCAAAATATAAACTTTGTTAGGGTGGAGGAGCATGACTTTTATTTTTTCTCAAACCCACTTTTGAGCGAATTTTAGATTTATTTAAAAAAAATCAATTGAAATCCAATTCAACATGACACTGACCCAAAAATGTCCACGGCCCCACTGCCTGCTGCTCCAGTGTGTAAAGCGACAAAACATCATCCAGAATTTTCCGTTCAGGGGGGAAACACGCTTGGACTGGTTCATCCAGTAATAACAATCCTTCAGTCCATTCGTTCCACCCAAGGATCTCGCCATCCACTTCGCACAATCCCAGATGGTGCCCCACTGCACTCTCATAATCCCCGCTCTCGCATGTTTTTCAGCCTTTGGGTCAAATATGGGAAGTTGTTCCAATATGCAGACAGAGCCATTATTGAAATGACACAGGCGGTGATGCAACCTGCCAGGTTCATTGATTTCCTTCCTTATAAAGTAAATTTTGATCTAGGTTTCATGTGTGAAGCTGATGCTGCCATTGCAGCAACTGTGCCCCTGGTTTTCCAGGGCACCCAAATTTCCACAATGCGCACCCAGCTCCCCGCTGACACCACGTTGGTGGTTCATTTTGCTGGGTTGCCCACTCACCTTCCCCCTGTGGTGCTCCATCAAGAGCTGAAGGAAGGTTTGGCAGCCTACGGCACTGACCTCATCCTTCAATTTGTGGTTTTCAATGGAGCCTTACGCCTCGCTGGTCGTTGGGCATTTGCCACAGTCAGCCCTTTCTTTGCTAACATTGCAGAGCAGCTTCCCTTTACTACTTCATTGTATCTGCCCCTGACAACCCATTCTGGGCTCATGTTGAGGGTGGACGAACCATCTGTTCATCCTGCTTTGAGTTGGATCACTTGAAGTCTAGCTGCCCCTATCTTGCTGCTTCTGCCGCATTGACAGACCTAGCCACTAGTTCCCCATCCGCTGACTGCCCCACAGCCCTCTCATAATGAGGTGCAATCCTACCCCCTCCTCCAAAACCTGTCGCTCCCACACCCACAGCAGCCAATCAGGCCCTCCTAAGCCTGGTGCCAACAATGCTCCCACCAATCATAAAACAGCTTGGACAAAGGTTTGATCCAGTGCCCCAACCCATTTGCCAGCCTCAACCACCCCTATTGTGGAGAATGAGGATTTGTATGACATGAACCCATGGGCCACATTGGATGAAACTGATAAAATGGGTAATGTGATTGAAGATTCTGAAGTCAATATGGAAAAATTTATCCCGTTGCAAACCCCCTTGAGATCCCTCAGCGCCTTTGTGACCCACGGCTAATTGATGTTTTGTTTTTAAACCCAACATCATTTCATTGTGGCATCTGTTTCCCAACCTGACACTCATTTCATCTGTAATGATATTGCCCACGCAGCAATAATGCTTGAAAAAGGTCTCCCCTCCCATTATCACCCTGAACTGGACCCCACAGAGCAAAAACTCCATTATTCAGTTTCACAAACACACCGCAGGTGCCATTCAGAAAGAGACTTCTGCTTTGCAATACAAACCAATAGCTACCCCCGCTAGCTCTGCTTTACTCTCCCAACTTCCTGCCATCCAAATTCAAGCAGAAAAATGCTTTTCAACTTACTTAGGTGTGATTTATTCTGAATGTAATTTACCAAACAACCAGTCCTCTGCGAACTCGCCCCACATATTGCTATAACCCCACGCCCTTGCTCTCTGCCTTGGCCCCTGTTCTGTATGACAATGAGCAACCCGCAGATAAGCCCTCTGATCCCCTTCCACCATGATGGGTTAAGCAGTTCGCCGCTGTACCACCTGGTTGGTTGTTTTCCCATTTTGTATGTCTAGCTGCTTGTTTTGGTGGTTGGTCATGTTTGGTTTGGTTCGTTTTTGGTGTTTCCATTTTGGTAATGTCTATCCCATGGTCACCTTACTTCAAATAAATTTGAATAAAGTGGAGGAGCAGCAGAATTTAACAGTCACTCAAGTGAGTTATGAAACCTTTTCAGGTTTATTGGAGCTGCGTGATGTGGCTATTAGTTTGCTTCATGAATGCGGTGAAATTTTCCATCCCATTTGATAAGACATTAATCAAAACTCTATGATTGAGAGGGACCCATCTACTTTGAGCTTGCATCCTTGTGATGCAATTCTTATTGATCTCACAAGGATGCTAGCGCCATTAGTATTTCTTGTTTCCAGGAGTCATTAGGATTGTCAGGAGTTGGTACCAAGGAACTGGATGGCCCTTGGGGTCCGCGGTGACTTTAAGGCCCTTCTGATTCTCTGAGGCCTTCCAGTTCTTCCGGCCCCCTTGGCTTTTCAGGCCCTTCAGCCCCAGAGTTTATATCATAGGAGGCAACCCCTGGTAAAGTTGATGGACTAACCAAATAATAGCTCTCAATCTGATTAATATTTTATCCCCAAGTGGACTTAAAGAGTTATTTATTTTACCAAAGATGATTCTCAAGGTAACCTGAGATTCCAATATTTAGCATAGTAAGTTGATTATGAACTACAATAATCTGTTTTAAGTTATCAGAATTGGCTTCCCAATCGTTATGAACAAATAATGAGTCAGAATTATAGAAATCAACAATATATGAATTTTAGGGTTTTAGTGGGCCCTAGTTTTCAAGCTACTTCATGGTTATGTAAATTAACTAATTGTAAAATGTGGTGTATAGCTAGATGGATGAATTTTTGGAGATAGTATTCAGTACCAAAGCCAGTTTTCCCAATGGTAGCAGAGCTGAAGTATATATTTCTTTAATTTGGAAGGCACAGAGGATGCTTGATAATGACTAAAGCGACCTCCCACAAATTAGATGCCATTAAGTATTCGTTTAATAATCGTATTGTTGCGTCTTAAATTGTAGTTGATACTGATCTTGATCAATGGAAGATAAGGTGAAATGGAAGGTGGCCTAAAAGTTTAGAATTTCAGGATATTGAGGGATTACTTCATGCTGAGACGAGTTGATCCATTAGGTTACGCTTCCTGACCAGTTGTCAGGTTGGCCTTCTTAATTTGCTATTGTTCTTTTTTTATGATAAATGTTTTCAATAACATATCAGATGCCCCGTGCATTGAACACCACTTGTGTCAGCTTATCAGTTCTCTTGACTATAGGCCATGGTCTGAAATGAGTCCTGAAGCTATTAAATTAGTGGAGAGGTCGATGAAATAAAAAGACGGGGTAAATAGAATACTTTATGAGTTTAAAGAAATTGATAGTATATGGTGAGTGGCTACACAATGCTGATAGGACCTCAATGGCTCCATACAATCAGGATCTTTCACATCCTTCTGGACCAACTACCTAGTTGACGCTTTCATTGTTCTTTCTTAACGTTGTCCTTATTACTATATTGTTGATAGTCACGCCTCTAAAGATTCAGGAAGCGGAGATGTAAATTTCAGAAGACATCTCCATCAATTCCCATGTGCGTAATGCTTTTTGATCAAAATTCCCTTTCGGTGCCTTCAGGGGCAGTTTTGTTTGTAAAGGCTCAAGAGTCAACTTTTTGGGGCTTTATTTTGTAAAAGAAATTTGGACTCTTTGTTTATCTCAAATCCTAATAGTCATTTATAATAAAAACATGTCTATTTCCCTAATAAGATGTTTTATCCAGGACTGTGCTCCTCCTGTGGATAAGACTGGCATTTGAAGTTTACTTGGCGTGGTCAATTTCCTTTGTCACACACCAAAGTTTCTCTCTTTGAAAGTCATTCCCATGACCCAAGACATAGGTCAATTTTTCTTCACCTGGGGGAGGAAGAAGAGTCAGCTTATCAAGCCATAAAAGAGAGCCTACTTTCCATGCATGTCCTGGTACAATATCTCATGACTGTCCCTTCATAATTGAGATTGAATCCTCCAACTTTAAATATGGCTGTTCTCTTACAAATAAATGGGGATGGTTTGGAACATCCTGTTTATTTTTCAGTCGTTCAATGCTTCTTGATGAGACCAAATACCGTTGTATGACAAAAAACTTCTTGCCATCATTGCAACATTTAATTATTGGCAGCACCATTTACTGTATGCCCACCATCCCTTCATCATAAGAATGGGTCACTGCGCCTTGTAAAGCCATAAAAGTGCTAAAATGAACCAGAGACGAGCCCAATGACACAAGTAACTTATACAGTACAACTTCACTTTTGAGTACAAACCTGTACATCAGAAATTTATCTCTGATCTCCTCAGCTGCAACCCTTGCTTAGCTTTCACTCACACCAAATAGGATGAGTTCAACGCCATAACCATGCTTCCCTAAATCTTTTTTACATGATCTAAGGCGATCTTAAAAGCTTCATATGGAGAATATAGGATGCCTAAGATCGCAGCTACTGGGAGGAGCTGAAAGAGGTCCTTGCGGAAGACTCCAACAATGAGGCACATAAATTTTCTCTATCAGAAAGGAATCATCCTGCATCAGGGGAAGACCTGGGTACCTGTCATAGAGATGAAAGTGGAGATTCTCCAGGCTTACCCTACCACCTTCTAGACAGACACCCCAGCATTGGTAAGACTGAAAATTAACTAAGTGGTTTTACTCATGGCCAGGAATGTACTATATGATGAAGAACACTTCTCCAATTGCCTGAACTGTTCCAGATCCAAAACTTTGCACTCTAAGCCCCATGGGACACTGATGCTTCACTAAATTCTCGCTCAGCCTAGGTTTGTAACAACTTATATTTTTATCATCTGTTTGCTATTGTCAAATGAGTATGATGCAATAATGGTGGTAGCGGACTGCTCACTAAGTATTCAGAATTTCTCCCCTGTACGCCTTGCATAACCTTGAAGGAGATGGCCAAAATGTTCATCCAGGAGATCTTTTTTGAGATGGCCTACCTGATGTGGTTGTATTGGATCACGACCCTGTTCATGTTGTGCTTTTAAGACCACCTCCTATCCAACCTTGGCATCAAGCCATGTCGCTCCTCTGCCTACCATCCCCATTAGTATCAAAACAGAAAGAGTCAATCTGACTTTAGAGGAGTACCTCCGCAGCTACATCATGGTCCAATAGAAATTTTAAACATCCTAGCTTCATCCAAATCAGTTTGCATACAATAACCACAATCACGCATCCATGAGTATGTCCCCATTTTTACAACCATAAACAACGCCCCTGGATTTTTGAAGAGCAACATGATGGAGGTGTGCCCAACTCCAATGACCTCTTAACCAACATCCAGTAAAACCTTGTCACCCTAAAGATTCACCTTAACAAGGCTGTACAAATAGGTCAGGGATGATGCTCACCCCTTGAATCTCCATGCCTACAAGGTAGGAGATATAATTTTTACAATGTTAAGAACTACACTTTCCCTGTTAAGTGCTGAAAATTGAGCTCCTTTGCCCTTGGACTGCACAAGGTCTCCACCATTTTAACAATTTAGTATATGAGTTAAAGCTCAACGAAGGCTCCCAAACTCACCCCGTCCTCCATGTCTTTCAATTAAGGAAGTTTATGGGTCCCATCAAAGAAAAGGCAAGCCCAGTATCCTCAGAAAGCCCTGGAAAGGCAGAGTATAGAGTGAGCCATCCTGAAAACAAAGTCATCAGAGGCAAATTCTCCTGGTCAAATGGCAGGGCTACACTATCAAGGAGGCTACCTGGCAATTGGCTTTAGACTGTGACTACTTTCCCAAAAATAAAGAATTTCATATCTATTCGAGGCAAGCTGACCAGGGGATGTACATTACCAAAACTAAAATATACTAAAAAAACTAACGTAACTACTTGGTTAAAACAAAGTTCCCTAATGAGCGGATTGAGTGAAATTCTTCAAAAAACCGACCAACCAGGTGGGCAGCAGAAGCCGCTTATCCCTCCATGGTGGAAGGGGAGGGGGGGTCGGGGGCTCATCTTCAGAAAATTTCTTCAGCAGCAGCTTCTTTCTCCCATAGTAGAGTGCATGTCACGGCCGTCAGTAATGGCGTTGGGGCATCTGCGGTATGTGGTTTGATATCTCTGTTAATTGTCATTTCATGGAAATTGCCAAATAGGTAAATGGCACTGGGATAATCTGTTAAAGCTTTTTCAGCTTTTATTTGGGCGTCTGGAGTTGAATGAATGTGACAATGTTGTTTCAGTTTACTTTTGCTTTTGGATTCCATGCTATAGTTGCCACGTTCTGGATAGCATCATTTGCATTTTTGTAATACCTTGTTCACCAATATTTTGCTTTTTGAAGTTAAGGTTGCGGGGATAACAGGAGGTGTAATTCCTCCTTTGAGTATTGCTACTGATTTAGCGACAGCTTTACGCAGGGGACGATAATCAGGTGTTGCAGCTGCTTTGACTGCAAGCTGGTGATCACTGCAAAATGATTTGGCGTTTAAATGTGGGGTATAAAGTCAAGGTGGGTATTTGGCGTCTCATTCTGCATTATCAGACCGCTCAATTTGCAGAGATGGTTCTTCAATGAACTTACCTGATTCATCAATTTCAGCCAATAATTCCCATGGGTTTTGGTTCAATTGGATTGGGGAATCAGCATACAGTTGAGGTTTGTTTGATTCATTTGAGGAAGCATGGGATCAAACTGGGATCCAATCTGATGCTTGATTGGAGGAATTATTTATGGCATTGGGATGATGAGGAGGCTGATTGGTGGCTGTAGGTGCAGCTGCAGCAACAGGCTTTGGGGGTGGAGGAGGTAGGATTGTGCCCCATGCCAGAAATTGTACAGGGTGGGCTTTGGATTGGAGATCAGTGGATGAGTCGTCTGATCTGCCTGAAGTGTTTGAAAAAGCACTTTCATTTCGAGTGGTCTAACTTGAAACATGATGGGCAGATCATCCGCCCGCCCTTGACGTGGGCCCAAAATGGATGGTCGGGCACTGAGGGAATAACGGTGCATGGCGGAATTGCCACCACAATTTTATTAAATTCAGGTCTTATTGTGGCATATGCCTGAGGCCCAGCAAGGCATGAGGCCCCATTTGGGACCACAAATTGTAAGATGGGGTTGGAGCCATAAGCTGTCAAACCGTCCATCAGCTCCTGGTGGAGCACTTCAGGGGGGAGGTGGGTGGACAGGCCAGCAAACTGGACCACCAAAGTGGTGTCCGCTGGGAGCTGAGTCCAAGTTGTGGGGAGAGGAATGCCCTGGAATACCAGGGGCACAGTTGCTGCAGTGGTAGCATCAGCTTTGCAGGTGAAGCCAAGGTCAAAATACCCCTTGTAGGAGCGGAAATTGATGAAGCCAGCGGGTGTCATCACCACCTGTGCCATTTTGATGATGGCTTGGTCATGGTATGGGAATAGTTTCCCATATTTGACCCTTAGGCTGTAGCGCATGTTGCTCCAGGGGAGCACTAGGGGCCAGCGTGGTACCGCTTGGGTACAAGCAAGGTGGGCGTCTAGGTCTTTGGGTAGAACAAATTGGCCCATAGGTTTGAAATGACTGGGTGAACCAGTCCTAGCGCGTTTTCCTGCGGACGGAAAATGTCAGGGGGAGTTTTGCCACTGCCCCACGCTGGAGCAGCCGGTGGAGAATCCAAGGGCATTAGAGCAAAACTACTATAGGCGAATTTGATTTGTTTTATAAGTTTGTGTAATTTTGCTTAGAAAGTTACACCAAAAAAGTAAAGAATTTCATCAGTAAAGAAGTGAACTTAAAGCGGGGCAATGTCATGATTCAGGCTTTTCCTGGATTGGCATTGCCTTGTCATCTTGTATTTATAAGACAAGCCAAGAATTGTCCCCAACACGCTCTGAAAATTAATATTTTTGGTTTTGATACTCAATAAACAAAAAACTGATTATCAATAATTGATAAAAACCTTTAAAAAGCTCAAAAGTCAATAAAATGATTACAGGAATCACACCCTCACAAAAAATAACGTTATTGAACCTCCAAAAATATTTTTTTGATTGAAATTGAATCCAGCAACCAAACCCATAGCTATTGACCCACATATTAATTCTCTAATTGAAGTTCCTCTAGCTGAAGGTATATTAAAGCTTTCAGAACAAATCAAATCAAGCCATCCTGAGTAAATTGACAGTCATTTTAGTAAGTTTTCTTCTAGAAGAACCCAAACCAAGCCCGAAATTTCTTTTGGTGATAGGTATATATGGAATTCCCCCTCCCTTACAATCATCAGTTTTTTCTATAAGCTCCATAAAAATTACATATAATAATTTTAGGTGTTTTTTGAGGTTTTTTAGTCGCGAACCCAAGTGGTATAGCCTCCAATGTACATAATCAGTTCTAATCCTAGAGCCCTAGCAACTGGCGTTTTTCATGCTCTGTGTGGGTCTGTCCTTTTCCTAAAAGCTAACCTACCTCCAAGAGAATTTTGTGCAGTTATTCCAGTATCTGGTTATTGCAACACTGTAACTGGATGTGAGTGTTGGTGTGGCTACCTAAAAGTATTGCCTTGCACCTTATAGAAGTGAACTGCAACTTAGTGTAAACCCAACCCCTAACTAGCATTTATTTATTTTGCCCCATCATCCTGAGTAAACTCAAATCAATTATTATATCATCAAACACCTTACCTCAGCGCCGATGCAAATACATCATTAATCGTGTTTATTATACTCAGTGTTGGGACTGATGAGGTCTGAAAGCTGGTCCTTTAAAGCATGTGAAGGCAGAAAAGAGAGAAAGACTTAACCAAGTTGGTTAAAGGTCCGTATAATAATTAAGCTGGTTAGATAAAAGCCAGAGGTTCTGGGAGAGAGAGTAATAGTGTACTTACCCTAAACAGGTTCAGTTATCCCTAAATAAATTATCTATAGTCCTGCTAGATAAATCAAAATGAGGAGAGCCATAAAGCAGAAGGGATTTCATGTAGAAAATAAACTTTACAGAAAGCTAAGAATTAAAAAAGCATAAAAGGTATTCTAATGGGTAAATGATTAGCATACAAAATACTGCAAGGATATTAAGGATAAAGTAAGGGATATAAGGAATGACTTGCGCATACCCTGTTAAAACTAGGAACAGTAAAGTTTTACTATCCTAGATCTTTTACAGGATAATAGGAACTAAACAATAGATAAAGGTACATATAATACAAGGCGAAGTCAGAGATAAGGTTAGATAAAACTGAGATAGGGACATCCGTTAGGAAAGAATAATAGTTGAGATAGGTAATATCAGCTTAAGTATCAACAAGTGGAGCAATTTAATATTGATTTATCCCATGTTTGTTGGTTTGATAACTTAGCAATTTTATTTGGATTTGACTGATGCTAAATGACTTGACATTAGTATTATTTTAAGGCCTTCATCCTGACAAGGCATTGATCACTAAAATAATAATAGTAATTGTTATCAGGATTTCCCAAAGCAATTAATAAAATTGGAAGCCCCAAGTCAAGGCTTCAACCAAACTATTGAATCTACTGACACTCAGTCATTTACTAACATCTAGTTATAATCATTTGATCTCTATTACTTTGTAATGCCCTGAAGCCAGGTACTGGTTCTTTATCTTTTCTAAAACTATGCAACTGACCTCATTTCCTTACGTATTGCTCAATTATCATTATCTGCACATATAAAAGGGACTTTTAATTGAAAAATGGGCATTGTTCTAATAATAGCTTCAAAAGCTTACCGTTACAATGAACATGACTAGCTTGGAGCCCTAAATGTAACAGAAAAATGAGCTCAGGAGGTCACATGAGGTAATGCGCCTGGCAAAGGGGTGATAGAACAAGGTAAAGTGGCCAAGAAAGAGGAAAAAAACATCCTATGTTTTATCTATTTTGTTTCCAAATAAATTCATTAACAAAACACATACCAAACTGATGACAATCATTAAGGACAAGATTCCCTGTTAGTTGGGGTAGGTAGCGTAGGAACTGCGGTGGAACACGGCAAAATAAAATAAGGTGGATTCAGTGGAATAGGCTGTGGCATGGGGACAGCATTGCGTCAAAGATGAAGGTTAAACCAGAGCAAAAATGGAGTCTTTCTATCATGAAGTTTCAACTATTGTTTTCTTAATGAAAAAAATAATAAAGTATTGGAAAACATCCACAAATAATCCCTTATCTTTTTTATTAACTTTATCTGTTTATTTGAGAAAAATAAAGCCATCCTAAGCTTGAACATGAGATTTTTTTGGCAATAGTGGTGCCCAACCCAAAAGGGGGAGCCGCCACGCATCTTTATTTTAAAATGAACCAGAAAAAGTTTATTAGGAATAAAATCCCTAATATGGCACCTCAGCTAATGGCCTAGGAAGCCATATCAGAAGGTGAGGAAGCTTTGGGGAAACTTTTGTCCACTGCCCACTTTAGCTGGTGGACCATGGCGGTCAGCATCGGGGTAGGAGCATCAACAATATGGGGCATAATTAGGTATAGTTGGTGGTTTTCTTCATTAATGAGGCCGGCGGTGTCCATCGCCTCTTGGGCATGAGATTTAAAGAGAAGATTTGTGATAGTTTAAAAGCAATTAATGAAACATGAGCCAATCTGTAAAATTTTCGCCATTTACCAAAATTGATAAATTGAATTTTTGACCAATTTTGTAACCTCATACCAGCTTATTTTCTAAATTTAAAAATCTTATTTTCCTGGATTTTCTGCCTCTATAGCACTACTTCCCTCAGCCTTGGCTGGCAAAGCCAGAACCCATTTCTGGTCAATGTCCTTAGAAAATTAGTTGTTGAACTTTAAGGGTTCTGGCCTTGACTCCAGAGACTTATTAGCTTAGATTTGGTGAGGGGCTCTACACAAGGAGAAATATCACTAACGTGACATCGTCCTCTATCTAGAATGGGGTTCCACGCCGCCTAAGGGGACATTGGCCAAGTTAAGGTTCTTGTGGGGGTTGGCAGTTTCATGGTAGCTAAGGAGGCTTGGGTGGAAGGGCCTAATGATTAGTGAACCTAGCATAGAAGTCATGGATTAGGTCCTGAGCATTTTCACAGTCCTGATGGGATACCCTGCTGTTCTCAGTCTGGTGACTTTCTTTCCCAGACACCAAGTACTGGAGGTGACATTATAAAGGTGAGATGTAAAATTTCATTGATCTCATATTGGGTCGCCATCTGCTAAAAAGTGGTCACTGAACAGGTTTATGAAGGTTATTCCGTAACTAATACAACTTTCCTGTATGATGATAGGGAACATGAACTGAGCTGATAAGGGTTCATTAACACTTGCCCTTTGTTTAATGTATTAATTAGGCACTTTTTTCCTATAATAACTAAAGCCAAAAACTAATAAAATATAGTACAAACAAGAACAAAATATACTATTAGGGATCTATATCATAAATATATAGTATTCTGGAATCATGGTGCCCTCTTATTAGAATCATCAGCATCCTCTGCTGGAGTATAGTTTTTTATTCATTGGCCTGAAGCTTTGGTATGCTATTGGTCAGAACTTAGTATAACTCGATTTCCCAGGTAAGAAACCTTGCCCTCAAGCAGGTAAATTATCATGTATCATACCGACAGTTTAAGGAATTCTTTATTATCAAATTAATCATAATATTATATCAGAGCTCCCTTCCTCAGAAGCCTAAAATCATCAAAATTAATAAATTATATTGATGATCGTTTCTGAATATTTATTCAGTATTGGAACACATAAAAAAACATAAACTGGTTAAATTCTCAACACATCCCCCCACTCATCATATTAACTTCTTCAAACATGTCTGCTGTAGTAAATACCTTTGACCAACCCCGCGGCCTAGAGTTGGTGGAAACCCAATGTCAGCAATTGTTACTGAACCATAAAACAAGATAGATTTACTAGTGATAATTTATCTAGGAAAATAATAACAGAGCTTAGAATGATCAGAAACTTTTTTCCTAGAAACTTTTCAGCTCTAAGCCATTTCAAAACGTAGAATAACCATATGAGTATTAGTAAAAAGGCTAATAAAATTTAGAAAAAAATTCTGACCTTTGGTTAGTTATTTGCATTCTTGTAAGAATTTAGCATGCACTCTATACATAATACAACCATCAGAGAGGTCCTTAATTGTGTAGACATCCAAAGCTAACTTTTTCAATGATTTCAAAGGGACCAATCCATACTGTGTCTAACTCATTTAGGGCCAAAACCTTGGGTATTACAATAGATAACCCAATCACTAATCACAAAGATCAGGAGAGCCAGCTGTGTGGTATAACCATATTCTTTTGACTTAAGCTTCTATTTAAGAGTATTAGCATAGGCGGAGGACTGTAACCCAATCAGGACTTTTATCAAGTTCTCCAAGTATCTGAGAGGTGTCATTGCTGGACTCAGTTCAATCACGAAATATAAAATTGGGGCAAACTAGCCCAATTATTATTAAGCAACTTAAAAGGTGATTTCCTATTGATAAATGATAACTTAAAGTTTAGAAAAAAGTTGTCACCAACAAATATGTTAACTAGCTGGAAGGCCCCCCAGTGACTTGCTTTTTTGAATTAGCAGCCAGAGTACCATTTACTCGTTCAACCATCCCATTGGTTTCTGGATTTTACAGTGTCGTCAGTACTCCCAAATTCCAGTTAGCTCATTTAAATTTGGGATGATGTGAGTGGTAAAGTTGCTACTATTCTCTGTTAAAATAACCTGAGGGCGCCATGCTGATAAATTAGCTGTTCCATTATGAACATATCAATACTGACGGCATCTACTTAAGAGTTAGGCCGCATCTAACCCAATGAGTTAGGTGGTCATGTGCTATAATGACATATTGGCTTTTCTCTGTACTCAGGGTCAGCAGCCCTACAACCTTGATGTATACAGTATGCCACGTGAACCCAGGCTCCACTAGCTAAAGTTCTTTAACTTTCTTAAAGACCATGTATGCCTGCCACATTGCACAACAGCTAAGGTGTTCTGTGACGTAAAAATTATGGGATTTTCAGTAATACTCACTTTTTAGCACTAGTGGTGCTCAACCCAAAAGGGGGAGCCACCACGCATCTTTATCTGCAATTGAGCCAAAGAAAGGGATTAACAGAAATTTAAAAAAAAATTTAATATGGCGCTTCAGCTAACAGCCCAAGAAGCCATATCAGAAGGTGAGGAAGCTTTGGGGAAACTTTTGTCTGGCGCCCACTTTAGCTGGCAGACCATGGAAGACTACATTGAGGTAGGAGCATCTGCGACATGAGTTAGTAGGAGGTATAATTGTGGGTTTTCTTTTTTTGTGAGGCCGGCGGTGTCCATTGCCTCAATGTATTGAGCAAGTTGATGCTCAGCGAAAGTAATGAGAGCAGGCACGCAAATGAACGACTTGATGCGCTATCAGGTTTGAGTATAGTTGGGGTCAAAAAGAGAAGATTTTCCGCGTCAATGCAAGCACAGCTCACACCAAAAGTGAGCTCCTCAATTTCATGTTTTGCATCATTAAAATCACGAGGGAAGTTTGGGATATGAATACCCTCCACAAGGGGTTCCATTGCCCCATGAAGATGCTGGTGGAATAGGGTGTTGGCATGGGCAGCTGCAGCCTCAACTGCCATTTTATTAAGTTTATAATCAACAAAACCAGGTTTTGTTCAGAAATGGCAAGAGCGCAATTTGGGGGGATTAATAAAAAACTTCTCCAAAGCAAAATTAGGCTTGACATTAAATGGCCAGCTGCTATCATCAATCCAGTCAAGACATTTATATGGATTCTGCTTAGCCAACGCTGGGACAGCAACTGGAATCATAGCGGTGACAGGATCTGATTGATTGCAGACATTTAACCATGGCAGTTCAGTTGAAAGTGTCTCAGCCACTGACTTAAGATTCTGTAATCCAGTTGAACTGCTAATTTTTAAAATTTTGTTTGTTCTGACTGTGTGACGGTCAAGGCGCTGCCTGACTGCCACATAGCCTGACCCCCCCCTAAGGTGGGGATTGGGCTATTAGTAACCTATATAATAATAATAAATTTAGCGTAGGGCTTGAGGGCAACAACCCTCGAAAATGGCATACTAATGAATCAGATGCTGATAGATCAACAAAACTTTGGAGCAAAGGTGGCAAAGGTTGATGTAAATGACAACTGGGCCAATCAATGGCCACCAACCCAAAGGCTTATGAATGAAACCAGGATAATGGCAATGGCAAATGGAAGCCCAAGGAATCAGGGGCTGCCAAGCTGAATTATGCCAAAAACTGAAGCGTTGAGAACCATGGCATTGAGCAACTCAGTAATTAGGAGCTGCCAAGCTGAATTATAATAAAAATGGAAATGTTGAGAACCATGGCATCAGGCAGCTTAGCAAATCAGGAGCTGTCAAGCTGAATCCACCACTCAACAAGAATATCAAGAGCCATGGCAAAGAACAGCCCAACAAATCAGGGGCTTCCAGACCAAATTATCCCAAAAATGGAAATTTTTGTGATAAGGATGACACAAGAATGCCAAGCTCTGATTCATCCCCAAAGAATGAAAATATATGCAGAAAAGTTTCTGTAACACCACAGGTACCCAACGAACAGTCTAGAATGGGCCTAGATGGGTATATTGGAGGCCGAGATTCTCAAAATAGGCCTGCAAATAGTCCACCGCCTGTGGACTCCGCGGGAACCAAATTCCCCATATCCCCCATTTTATAATATAAAAACAATGAAGCGAAGGTGTTTAGGACAACTTTGTCTTCTAATATATCTAATAAAAACCTCAAAAATTGAGAATAAAACTTTTGAAATTTAGAAACCATTTATTGAGATTTTGAAGGAAAACCAGGGATTTTAAGTGAAGAAAATGGACCATTCCTTAGATTTTGACAGAACTGTCACCTCTCTATATGCTCTCTCTGGGGCACAAACTGTCCTCCTCAGTGTGAGCATCATCCTCACCGTGTTCCAGGGACACCTAAATCGCTCATCAAGCCAACAATGAAGGACCTAACCACAGCAGCCCTCTCTTGCTTATGGGCCCTCACATGAGCCCTCTTGCCCAACTGCTTTGCGGCATTGTGGAAAGACCCCGTTCATCACAGACTGGTCGCCAGTTTTGAAGCAGCACTAGAGTTTCCCAAAGTTGGTTAAGGAGGATTGAGCCCCTTTTAACAAATTGGGGCAAGGCAGCAGCTGGGGTGATGCTGGAGGGGGAGCCACAGAAGCAGCAGAGGTGGAAACTGTGGGGCATTTGCAATTCAAATGATTTAGTTCAAACTACAAGGGGCAAAGGTTTGGGCCGTTCTTGACGCATGCCCAGAGTGGGTGATAAGGGGAAGATCTGATTATTATTTAAGGGGAAATTGCAAGATGGGTGTCACAATGGAATGGGTGGATTGTCGTAAAGGAGCAAGGGCCTGCCAGACAATCTGCCCCATTAGGCACCACAAACTGTAACATGGTGTCTGCGCCATAAAGGGCCAAACCCTCCGTGAGCTCATGGCGGAGGCGTTTATGGAAAAGGTAGGAGGGCAACCTGGCAAACTGGACAACCAAAGTGGCCTCATCTGGGAGCTGGGTACAAATGGTGGGAAGGTGAATTTTTATAAACTAAAGGCAGCTTAGAAGCCAACATTGCGTCAGCTTCAGAGAGGAAGCCAGGATCAAAATACCCTTTGAAGGGACAGAAATCACTGAAGTAGTAGGTTTTTAAACCACTGTGTCTATCTCAATGAAGGCCATGCTTGCATAGGGGAAGATATTACCAGATTTGGTCTGGAGGCTGAATTGCAAATTGCTCTGTGGGAGCACCAAAAGGCTTCAGAGCACCGCCTGGGAGCTTGCGAGGTGGTGGGCCAAGTCCTGAGGGGGGACAACGCCAAATCGTTTTAGGAGGGCTAGAAGAGCCAGCCCAGGTGCGCTTCAGCAGCAGCTGAAATATGCCAGATGGCAGTGCACCACCACCACAAGCTGGTGCAGCATTCATCAACAGCATCAACATTGGTAATTTTTTGTCTTAATTGAGCAGCTATTTTTTCTTTTTTTACCTTTATATATTTGGCTTTAGTTTTAAACTTTAAAGCGTAAAAGAACTACTTCCCAGTAATACTCCCATTAACCTGTTACAGATTCTTCTGTAGGTTCCCATGGCCAGTTACTATATGAGCCGCGGTAATAAACACAGTGCGCTCAGACGGTCTTAGGTATGATGAAAATTTTCCCAAAAAATTTATACAATTGACCCTTGATGAGCTTCATGTTTTCTATCGCTTTGTTGAGGGCTTGCTGAATCTCAGGTGGCTGATCCCTGATATCCCTTTAATAATCTTCTCATACAACGCATCTGCTTCATTTTGCAAAACTAAAACAGAGGTTATTCACTACAGCCCATCAGTATTCTGGAGTTTTGTCTCTTCCCAGTGTGCAATCTCATATTCATAACTTGTAACCTAAGAGCACATCAAGACAACCTCCATTAGGCTCTTAGAGGTTATATAGCCATCTCAGTGAGGAGTGATTGGTCACCACAGTAAAATGGAAACTATGAATAAATATACTTTGAACTACTTACAGGCGTATATTACCGCAAGGCATTCCCACTCAGTTACAGTATATTTGCACTCCTGCTTACTCAGGTTAAAAATTGCATATGTTAATGGGTGTTCCTCAATTAATTCGTTCTCCTGACTAAACACAGTGCTGATTGCCATTAAGGATGCATCAGTTTAAATAATGAAAGGTCAAGCGAAATTCAGATACTACAACCTTAGTTCTGTCATTAGGTACATCCTAAGGTGTTGAACGAGGCCTGGTCATCCTTATTTTATACAAATTCCTTCTTGTGATCCTTCATTAACTGAAAAAGAGGCTCATCAATAAGAAAAATTCTTTATGAATCAGCAATAATAACTGACTATCCCTAAAAATATCTGCACATCATGAACACTTGTCAGTTGGGAAATGGCTTGAATTGCCTCAAACTTGGGTTTTTGAGAGCTTAGCCCATTAGCATTGACAATAAACTCCATATATTCAATCTCATTTTTGAAAAAGTGACATTTCTGCAGCTACATTTTAGATTCGCTGTGGCTAATTTTTTAAATACTTCTTTTAAATGCTCAAGATTATCCGTGAAAGTGAAGCTGAAGACATTAATGTCATATAAGTAGATAAGAATGAATGACAACTTCAAATCGCCTAACAAAGTATCCATGGCTCGTTGATATGTTGCCAGTGCATTACAAAGACCTTAAGCATTCACATTAGCTGATATAATTCATTTTCAGTAATAGTCACACATTTTTCTTAATCCTCATTAGGTAGGTCAATTTTCCGGTATCTGGATATGGAATACATCACCAAAAAGAATTGAGCCCCTTTTAAATGATCAAGAGCATTGTTGATCCATGAAAGTGGGTATGAGTTTTTTTCTATTATTTTATTCAAATGATGATAGTCTATAAAGACCTGGTTGAATCCGCCCTTCTTTTTTAAAAATTAAAATTGGACACGCCCAAGGGCTTGATTATAAGAGTAATAACCTATGTTTGATTAGCTTAGTAAATTTGTTGCTACTATTGCATCACTTTCTCATATAAGAATTGTTCACATATGAACTGTCCTTTAATCTCTGAGAGCAACCTTGTGAACAATATTTTTGGTGCACCCAAGAATATAATCATCTTTCATTAACACTCCAAATAAACGTCTGTATAATTTAAGGACATGGTCCTGTTGTTCTTGTGAGATCCCCGTCAGTTTGTCCCAATAAAATACAGCAAAGATTGCTGGGTATTCCAGCTCGTTAGGTAATCATATTTCATTCAACTTACCATAAGTGTGAAAAATAAAAGTTTTGTAGTAGGAACTAGTTGTACAAAGGCCACTACATGGTTCTTTTCTATCCATATTGGCCTATCTAAGAGGTTAGCGACCAGTACCTTAATTCTTGCCATAGCTGGGGATTTGAGTCCCAGGTGCTACATAGGGTTTAGTTCAGTCTTTTTTCCAAGGTGCATGAATTTCGCCATACAGATAGCCAGGAATATCCAAGGTCAGGCCGGTCCCAATGATGTACTGTTTCTTAGAATTCAAATCTGTTGGTATTTGCACCCTCAAAGGAATCCCTTAAAAATTTTTTTAATTTGGCCCAATGCAGCTGGGAATGCTTGCCAATCTGTTGATAAGATATGGGAATGATAACATTTGCATAGACCAAACTAATGTAGTCGTTCTTCTTGGTTGAAATGGTTCCCCTTTCTGGTGGTAGAACAATGGCAAAGTTTGTCCTAGAATTTTGAGAGTATTTTTTAATTCAGATTGAACCCCATGCTTTCACATGAAGTTGGTACTGATCACTATTTCGTAAATATAATTGGGCAAAACTATGACGGTGCAGTGACAAGAAGGGAGCCAAATTGTAAGACAAAGGCGCTGTTGGCACCTTGAGATGCAGTGGTATTTAGGCCCACCATCCCATAAACCTTAATATGATCTACGTCAGGGGCAAGCCATAACTTCTTCACTAATTTTGTAGATACAAATTAGTTGGAGCTCTAATATTAATGGCTCAAACTTTTACTTGATTCTCTTAAATATCAGCATAAATGCAATTAGAATAGGAAGAATTATTGTTTACTTGATAAATGGCGGTGACATTTGCCAAACAAAACGATTGCAAAAGTAGTTCAGCTATTTCAGGGAATCCTTACTTGATGGTAGCCATGGGGATAGAAATGCTAACACTGTTTAAAGGAATATTAGCTTACATGGGCATTGTTGGGGATTGCGGATTAATCAGATAGGGTCACGCCACATGTATGACCATTTTGTGCTTTGAGGTCCTTACTTTCAAGCAGTTAACTGCAAAAACTTGGCCAGGGGGAAAATGAACAAAGGCGGAGGTAGACTGTTCCACATCTACTCCGCCTAATTTTTGCTGAACAGTATAGCTGTTCATTGGCAGGGACAACCAAATTAAATTGTCAGGTTTAGTGCGGCAGAACTAAAAAATATGGCCATATTTCCTCACTTATAGCAGATGACCTGATTTTTATGTTGCTTTTGCAGAGTCTTTTTAAAATGAACTAACTCAACTTTCAGGGTTTCCCATCACTTGTTAATTATCATGGGGATCTACCCTCATAACCTTTGGGAGTAGTGTTGGTGTTGCAATAGCTCGTGTTGGGGGCATCAAAGGTGGCCCACAAACTCACAATAATTTGTTCATTCGAGCTGTCTTCATATCTATGGTTTGCGCGGGGAATATGCCTAATTTAATCCCTTATGTCCTCTCAGTGCTGACTTCATGGCAGTCCAGGCGTCAAAATCAGTCAACGCTCCCACACCCATAAGTATCTGTGCCTCATTATAGAAGTGACTGGAGAAGGCTTTCATAGACTCATCTCTTTGGAACTGAATGCCAAAAAGTCCTGTTTTTGGTTGGAGAGGTACTCCAGACTGCCAAACTCCCCTATGATTGCAGCCTTTGCTTATATATAAGTTATTTTCTGGCGGCTAATCGAGGCATAATGATATTATGGCTCACCATGTTGAAGCAGTCGACCATACTAACTGCATTCTAGTGATCCCTGCAGCCCACCATGGCCATCTCAAACAAATTTGAAGAACGTCTTGGTTTTTTATTGAAACTATGAAAGTTTTGGGTTTGCCCAAAAATTAAATGGTCTCAGGAGGATTGCTGCCAATCTTTTGTCCATCAGCCGATAGTTTGCACAGAAGAGGAAGAGCGCCATAATGGGTAGAATGCCAGGGTTCCTTGTACTTTCTGTAGAGCTCTACGACTAGAATAAGTAAAACTGTCATCCCCAGACAAAAAACATTTTAAATATACAGATCCACTTACCAGGTCATTGTGCCCATGGTCAGTGTTTCTTATAACTTAGATAGACATTTAATGATGGTTTTTTCCCACTTCTTAAATTCTGGATTTCCATGCCTTCAACTTTTGGTACTTCCATTTTTTCCTCCAGTTCCTTGGTAAACTGGTGTAGTTTTTTGTATTTTTTATCTGAGGTCTTTACTAACAGCATGACTTGATCTTGTGCCTTGATCATGTCTGAACCCAGCTTATCATAATATCCTCTATTGTGACAACTCAGCCCGTCAATTCTTCTCCTTGCTTCTGAGATTTGGAATCTAACGCCGTAACTTTAAGTCTTAATAACTTAGTCCAAATTACCTTAAACTCAGCTTGATTGTAGCCTTCATGTCACTGACTAACAGGTGCAGTTTCGCAATTTCTTCCTTAAGATCTTCATGCTACTTTATGAGTTAGTGGATAGACTCAAAAATCTTCACAGCAGATTCCATTCCCGCATATTTTAGGTCCACAACTTTGGGAGTTCTGCACGCTTCAGCCTCAACTTGGCCACTCCCCTTTTCACTAATGGTTCACTGATCATTTTCTTAACTTTTAACTTCTTTGGACAACGTTGGTTCAGACCCTCCTTTAGTGAGCACCAATTGTTGAAAAGTGGTCACTGCACAGGGTCATGAGGGTTATTCCTAACTAATATATCTTCCCTGTATGATGACAGGTAACATGAATCTGATCTGATAAGGGTTCAATTAACACTTGACCTTAGTTCACTGTATTATTTAGGTATTCATGTCCCACAATGACTAAAACTAATTACTAGTACAATCTAGTACAACCAATAAGAAGGTTTTTATTGGAGAAATAAGATCATACATATATAGTATTCTGGCACCTTAGTGCCCTAATATTAGAAGCATCAGCATCCGCTGCTGGAGTATATTTTTTTTATTCATCGACCTACAGCTTTGGCATTCCATTGGTTGAAACTTCCTTCAACTCAATTTCCATGGCTAGGCAATTGTGCCATCAAGCTGATAAACTATTGGGGATTATTGCTGACAAACTAAGGAATGCTTAAATTGTCAAATATAATATAAATTACTAACTCAGAGATTCCTTCCTTAAAAGCCTAAAATCATTGACACTAATAAGTTGTATTGTGGATCATTTCAAAATAATTCATTAGTATTGGAACACATTGGAAAAAGCATAATCTGGTTTCATTCTCAACACCATCTACTATGTCAGAATCAGAATGGGATGGCATGGCATGGGACCCTCAAAGGGGGTCAAGTGGCACTCATGGAGGGTGCTGAACACTTTTATAAAAGGGGGTAGACCAACTTGTTAAGCTGAAGGGTCAACCTTCTTGATGATCTTGAAGTGTCCAACACGCTTGAGGCCTAACTTGCGGCAGGGCTTCTTCAGATGGAGGTTCTTTGCGCTGACCATGACCAAGTCGCCTGGCTAATACTCAGGACTTTTGCGGCGTTAGCAGTCAGCATATTCTTTTTTATAGATCCTCAGAACGTCAACAAGATGATCCTTGACTGTCTGGTGTATATCTCTGAGCTCTTTGACGCGCTCATTGGCAGCAACAACGGTGGACTCAATATGTGGACTCAGATTAAAGCTGGGGTTGCACCAATAGTTTGCAATAAAGGGGATGTGCCTGTAGAGTTATAAGTTAGGTTATTATAGGAGAATTGCGCCAGCTGAAGGTGAGAGGTTCACTTTTTCGTTCAGCGTTGGAATAAACACGTAAGAATTGCTCCAACCTTGGCTCACCCTCTCTTTCTGTCCATCCAACTGAGAGTAAAAGGCTGTAGAGCGGCAGAGGCGGATTCCTAAGATGATAGTAAGGCTTCCCAGAACTGGGCAGTAATTGTGGACTGTAATCACTGTTGAACTCCTTATGAAGGCCATGTAGGCAAAAGATTTGGTACGTGAAGAGGCGGGCCATCTATATGGAGATGATAGTGGTATTTCAAGGGATGAAATAGGCCATCTTGGTGAAGCAGTCTATCACAACCATTACTGCATCATAACCCTGGGATAAGTGGATTTACATGATAAAATTAACGGAAACTGAAGTCCAAGGGCCCACTGCAGCTTGGAGGAGACAAGCAACCCAGCGCTCTTCAGGTAACTAGGTTTTGCCAGTTGCACATCAAACAGGACTTGATGAATTCGACTACATCTGTGGCGATGCCTTTCCAACTGTATGAGCGGAGGACCTAATCAATCATCTTGTCCTTGCCAGGGTGGGCAGTAGTTGAAGGGTCGTGAGCTTTGCGAATCACCTCCTCTCTCAGGGGTCCAGGTAGCACCCACCACTTGTCTTGATGGAGGATGACACCATCTAGCAACTGATAGACTTTTTCAAGGGGTTTTCTATTCCTCTGGCAGGCATGCTTGATCTTGTTGTAGTCATCCGACAGGGGTTGGGACAACCTAACATGTGCAGGGGTTTCAGTATCCCCTTCCAAAGGTTTTACCATAAGCAAAGCGGAGGGTTGTCCAGTGGGCTCTCCTTCACCTTTCCTGCTTAATCAACACTTGGGTATTGTGGGCGTCAACTACTGCTGAGTCAGGAGCAAAAGTATGGTTTTGGGATAGGGTATCTGGTAACAGGTTTTGGGTACTCTTAATGAAACATTATAGGAATTGAACACTGACGGGATTTCCAACCACTGAGACTAGCAAGAGACAGCTTCTGGGGTACGCGGTAGTAAATAAATGCTTTGTGGTCAGTGTGGACTGTAAAGTGCCATTTAGAACCATGAAAATGGTGGCGCCAGAGCTGTACCGCCTTAACAACAGCAAGAGGTTCTTTATCATTAGTCGCATAGTTAGTTGCTCTAAGGTCATCTTCTTGGAAATTTAGTCAACAGGGAGTTCCACTATGTCCTCTTTTTCCTGTACAGAGCTTCTCAAACTGCAAAAATTGAAGCGTCATTGACAACAATAAAGGGGCAGCTGGGGCTGGCATGTGCTAACACTAGGCTGGACAAAATATAGATTTAACAACCTGGAACGCGGAGTTACATTCTATGGTCCAACTGAAAATCTTCTTTCCAGATGCGGTGTAGAGATGGACGGCAACTTCTGAGTGCTGGAGGTGAGCTTCTTGAGGAAATTATGCGTCCCAAGAAAGCTGCATAACTCTGTGAGAGATAAGGAGTAGCTTAATTACGTATGGTTGCAAAATTATCTGGGGCAATTGTGTGGCCGTGGGAGAAGATAGCATTTCCTAAGAACTCAAACTTGGGATGGAAGAACTCGTACTTGCTAACTTTAATGGTAAGGTTTACCTGTGCAAGTTGCTCCATTAAAGATATAAGATGGAAAACGTTAGATTCTGCTTCTGGGGAAAAGACCAGTATGTTGCCCATGTATGATATCGCGCAGGTTCCCATAAGGTCCCCTCAAGCATCAATGAACCTTTAAAAGCAGGATTGGGCGCTCTTAATTCAAACGGCATGACCCTGAACTGGTAGATGCTTTTCCAAGTATGGAAAGCGGTCAATCACTCCTAGTCTCTTTAATATGGATCTGGTTAAAGGCTTAAGGCAATCCAGCTTGCTGAACACCCTAGCCTTCTACATGTAAAGGGCAATCTACTGCTCTAGGGGGAGCTGATGGAGTTTAATTACTGTCACAGTTTTCAGATTGCCATAATCAACGCAGAGACGGAGGAAACCGTCAGGCTTTTCTACAAACAAGAGGGGGAGCATATTAACATAGATTTCTTGAAGATTTGACCTTTGGAAAGCATTTCATCAACCCAAACGTCCAAGTCGGCCTCTTCCCTAAAGGACAAGAGATAAATGGGAGAGGATATCTTAATGAGGTCAACGGTCAACTTGAACTCAAAGTCAAACTTGGTGTGCTCAGGGAATGGCAGGGCTTTAGAAGGGCAAAACATGTCCGCATATCCTTAAATGCACTCAGGAAAGATAAGTGCTGGGTTGGGGTGACAGTTGGTCTGAATGGAGGCTAGGCCTCCCTAAGGGGAGGGGACCATCTTCTTGGGAGCATCATGCGCTTTCATCCAGATAAGAGATGATAACTTTGACTCCTCCAGGGAACTTTTCATGCATAGTAGAGTCCATGAGATTGGTGAAGATGTCAAATCGTAGCAACAGCCAACATCCAGAATAACAGGGTACATGAGGTTTTTAATCAAAGAGAAGCTATCTACAAAGTGCCCATCGCCTGCAACAAAGAGAGAAGGTGATAGTATATGGTAGCTTGGGATAGTTAGAGACGCCCCACCCTTCACAAACTGACCAACCCCTAAGGGAAGGTCCAGGGCCTCTGCCATCTCTTGACAAATGAAATTTACTGTGTTGCCAGTATCCACCATAGTGAGCGCTTAGAAGTCTTTCTTAGCAAAGGAGCAAGTGTCCATTAAAAAGAATTATGCAGAGGAGGATTTATTTTCTATGGAGCCAAGGAATGATAAGATGGCTCCAAGCCCAGAGGGTGGAGTGTAGGTGAGAATATACCCTGGTGTGAAAACAGCGTATGACTCCACATTTCCAGTGAGTTGCCTACAGGCTTTAAACGGAGTAGGATAACTTAACGCTCAATGTTCAGTGGGAGGGAGATCTTTATCGCAGGGAATTCACCAGTTTGGATGGCCAAGCTTCTTGAGGGGTCAGCAAAGGCGAGTTTGTCTTCAATCTTCTTTTCATAGATATCTACCTCTTTCTGGATAGGGTCTGCTAAGAAATGTGACTCTATAGTAATTGTAAAGAGCTGTTCAACTGGGATAAATGGGGAAACAGGTTGGATAGGGGGTGTTGGACTATTACAAGTCTGATATTGCAAGAATAGCGTTTCAAAGGTAAATAATAAAATCTCAGCCAAAGAACCCTGGCTGATTCCTGGTGGAACCCCTCAATTTGGGGGTAACATTTCTCTTAATACTTGGGCAAATAGCACGAGTTTGGGTAAGCAAATTTCCCTGACTATGCGGCAAAATCTGGGGAGTCCATCGGAGGTTCCTCCCTGGCCCACTTCTACTTTAAATTGAGCACCTACGCCATGAACTCACCCTTTTATAGCCTTAGAGGGGGTCCCTCAAGGTGCAACAATTTTTCCCCAAGGTAATTGGCTTAAGTATATCAAATCATTACCCCATGGGAATGTCCTACCTACTCTTGACTCTCCATAAGCCGTTTTCTTAAAGTGAGCCAAGCTTCAAGAGCTCCAATAGGTCAAACGCTCATATTTTCTAATTTGGCTCAAAGCTAATAGAGGAATTGGTGCCTATCGCACTTCAAGCTCCAAAATAAATTTGATTACTAAGCAGTGAGATTGTAAGTGGTTTCTCTTTTTTACCCTCCAACTAAATTAATATAAACCTTAAAACCACACTTTTACTAGTGTATCAAATTGTTATTTTATATAAGTGGTAAAGTAACAATCCTCTTGAGAAGTTATCTTAGCAATTAAGAATACTATTTCTCCTGAAATCAATTTGTTGGAATTCAGGTAACAAAACGCACCAGCGAGCCTATCAACTGCCTATATCCCAGCAAGTGGTGCTCACTAAAGGGGGGCCTGTACACTACAAATTCTATACCCAAAAATGTCGACTGGTGGAGGGATTAACTCTCACAACCTCCCCATTTCCGCTGAGTCCCGGTTAGTTGAATTAGAACAGCAGCAAGCCAGTGCTTTGTATCGCCTTAAAAGGCTTAAGAAGTGCCCTTCCTAAGGCCCTCAAGGGGACTCCATAATTATTAAAAAACCCTCTCAGAGATTTGTTCACACCTGGTGGGGGCAGTATTGCCTCCTTCCTTTACGTTTTTGAATCTGCGATGGAAGGGGCAAAAGGCCATCAAAAATCCAGTAAATTCTTTCCTGTTTGAGTTGGATAGTTTAGAAATAATGGTCCCCTACATGGTCAACCTCAACACTTGATCAGAGGTTAAGCAAGCGCTTCTTGAAGTTTTCGTTCTAATCAGAGTTTGCTTTGGCAAAAACAGGCCTTTATGTGACTTAGTCTGCAAGAGGGAGGATCAATCACCTCTTTTGTTGAGCGCTTTTATAGTAAAGCTCAACCTCTGTTGCTTGCCCAAATGCTCCCTCTCTATGATGCTATTTCTGCTGTTTTGGCTGGATTGGTGTCTCATCCCTTGTTGACAATGTATATCTCTGCCATCAAGCGCCCCTTCCAAAATGTACGGGATATTAAGGAGGCTCTGCTTGAGGTGGCTGACTTTCATAACTTGACCTTATGCAAAGAGCTCCTGGGCAAGAATCTACTTTATCCCCTCAGCCTCTTCTACTGCTGTCACCCTCTGAAAACTGCTCCCTCAGAACTGCGGCAACACAATCCTCTGCCATGCGAGGATAATTAGAGTGTACTAGTAGTGATGGGTCAGCGCTCCACTTCAGCATCAGTTCCTAAAGTTCAGCCAGTGAAATCAGTTATCACTTTGACCTTCTCTTTATTCTCTTCAAGCGGTATTCTAAAGTAAATCCATTGTCACGCCTCTCCAAGCCACTGTCTCTATCCTACTCGTCCTCTTCTCTGGTTGGCCCTCGTTCTAAAATCTAAGGCCATAGGGCAGGCCAAACTTTCTACTGAAAAGGGTAAAAATCAAAGCCATTACAATCCCAACGCCTCCTCAAACGGTAAAGAGATGGATGAAAAACCTCAAGGCCCATCTGGCCATAAGGGAAGCCCTGAAGCTACCTTACAATCTATGGGTTCCCTGACATGCATTAATAATCCCTCAGATGACGAATCTAAGGGGATTATGAAGACATCGGCTATTATGTCTTAGGAGCTCCAATCATATTGGAGGTACCTGACATATTGAACCTAGAAAGAGTTTATGCTGCTAGGATACCCCGCCATACTGAATTTTACAAGTGATGAGTGGGCTTGAAGTTATTGACACTGACAGTGAAGCTGACCAGCTCATTGCTATGCTGATTTGATCTATTCAGTGTATCCATACTTTGCAGTCTGTCCAAGAAAAACCCCAAGACTGCTCAGCGTCTTGCCTCAACTCACTGTCTTAAGGGAGGTCCTAGCTCTTTCCCCTAACTTGGGTGGAACTCTATTAAAAGTGGAGGTTGTTGTCAACGGAGTATGGGTCACAGCTATTATTGACACATGATCCCCTGTGAATGTTATGTCATCCAAACTCATCAAAAAGATTAATTTAGCTCCTGACCTCGACTATACCCAAGATTTTGGTACTGCTGGTCCCTCCAACTCATGCGCTATTGGGACATACTCTTCCTTGCCCATTCGATTTAGAAACTCCTCCTCTCAGCCCCGCGGTTGCCTTGGTGAACAATACTTATGACTTTCTCATTGGTACACAGTCTATGCTGGAATAGGAAGGATCATTAACTTGAAGCAGGGGTATCTCTCCCTGCTTTACTATGAGGTCCCTCTGATTCTGGCCAATGATGAGTTTAACAAAAAGGATTATGCCTGCACAGTGGAGTACCCCTCCTCAACCTTATCACAACACTACACCACAGCAGAAAGAAATACAAAAATGTTGCCCAAATCAGTGGATGCTATAGAGGGTATCCTGTTTTATGCTTCTAAAGAATTATCTCAAGGCAGGTGAACAAAGGGTAGCTGTCACCAAGGTACACTACAAATCCCCTACAACTGCTTAATGCATCTAACTAGCGTTGAGGGTGTTAGTCCCTTAGAGCCCTCAAGTATTACCTGGTGTGTTAGACCTAGCTTTCATCGACCTATCAATTTCCTGATGGGGAATCTTACACCTAAGGACATGGTCGTAAAAAAGCATTAGTAGATTTGAAGAGGCCTGCTTATTCCATTGAAGACATCAAGCAAGCTCACTGTATTGGGTCTATGGCGGATATGGGCTTACCTGTTGACCAATCACTATGTAACCTACCTACCGCTCATATTTTTGACAAGCTAACCCCAGCAGAGCTTAATAAAGCTCATAGTTTTTTGGTGTCCTATAGTGACATTTTCTCTAACTTTGGTACTGATTATGGGAACATGAAGGGTTGGACTCTCACAATTGATGTTGGAGATGCTCGTCCCATTTGATCCAAAACATACCTTTTTAGCACTAGTGTGCCCAACCCAAAAGTGGGAGCCTCCATGCATTTTTATTTGCAAATGGGCTAAACAAAGGGATTATTAGAAATAAAAAAATCCTATTATGGCACCTAAGCTAACAGCCTAGGAAGCCATATCAGAAGGTGAGGAAGCTTTGGGGAAACTTTTGTCTGGTGCCCGCTTTAGCTGGCGGACCATGGCGGACAGCATCAGGGTGGGAGCATCAGCAACATGGGGCATAAGGAGGTATAGTTATGGCTTTTCTTAGTTTATAAGGCCAGCGGTGTCCCTGATCCAAAACATACCAGAAATCAAAAGTTGAGGAGTTACAAATGAGGACGGAGCTTAAACAGTTACTGGACGCTGGGTTGTTGGTGCCGTCCCAAAGCCCTTGGTCGTCCCCTCTTCTACTAACAAAGAAGAAAAATGATGTCATAGGGTAGTTATGGACTACCGTAAACTGAACAATCTTATAAAAAAAGGATATTTATTATATCTCCATATTGACGACTCTTTGACACAACTCTCAGGACCCAAGTTTTTTTCCGCTATGGAATTGGCTGTGGGTATTGGCAGATGGATCTTTCTCCGCAGGATTGGGAGAAGTTCGCCCTTATCTTCAGTGAAGACCTGTTTAACCAGCTCGTCCCCCTCAGGGGTTGTGCAATGCGCCTGCAACTTTTCAGCGGGTGATTGATCACATCCTATAGGATCTGTTACTGAGATGTGTGTTTGTCTACCTGGATGGTATAACAGTTTTTCAAAAACGTTCAAAGAGCACCTCACGCACCTAAAAGAAATATTCTAAGGCCTGCGGGCTTCTAAGATCAAGATGAATCCATCAAAATGTACTTATTTCCAGATGAAGCTGGATTTCCTTGGGCATGCGAACTCTCAAGGTTGGATTTAACCTCTACAGAACAAGGTTGAATTGATAGCCAAGATTCCTGCACCCAAACCCTTCATGATATCCGGGTGTTTTTAGCCATGATGGGATATTACCATCAGACCATCCTAAAGTTTGCCCAGCTCAGCGAGCCCCTTGTCCGCCTCTTGGCTAAGAACACTCCCTTCCATTGGTGTGCTGAACAAAAATCTGCCTTTAAAACCCTGAAGAAGTTTAATCAACATTGGCCAATCCTACATCACCCTGACTATAACAAGCCCTTCATGTTTTTCAAAGATGCCTCCAAATAGGCCGTTGGGTCTATATTAGCTCAATTGGATAAGTATGGGGTCAATCACCCTGTGTCCTTCTTCAGCAAAATGCTCTCAAAAGCTGAACTCAACTACAGCGTCACTGAGATGAAGTGCCTGGCCATCTTTCTCTTTGCCAAATACTACCGCCCCTTCTAATATGGAACGTCATTCAAAGTAGTTAGTGAGCGCGCTTCTTTGAAGTGGTTGCAAAATATGAAGGACCCCATTGTACGGCTGGCTCGCTGGTCTCTGAATCTACAGCACTATGACATGACTATTGAGCACTGGGCAGTAACTCACCATATGAATGTAGATGGGTTGATGCGGTTGCCTGTTCTTCACTTAGACAATAGTGAGGCTGAGAAGTTACATGACCTCCTCATGACTCCTGACACATGGGATGATGAGACAAACCAGTACATAGGATTCTAGCTCAGCACTCCTGCAACACCAAGGTGGAAAGTGGGAAGTTATATAAAAAAGTCTGAGCAAACTAATTTGCTTATCTACGGCCATCAGAGCGAGTATATGTAATCATGGAGTCTCACACCATCATGGGCCATGGCGGAGTCTGCAAAACTTATAAGTGGGTCAAAGAGCGATACTATTGGGAAGGCATCATGGAGACCATAACTGAAGTCCTGGATGCCTGTCTGACCTGTAAAAAGCAATCTGGCTTCAAGACCAGTATCTGTATGAACCAACTACGCCCCAACAACCCTTCAACACCATAATTTTGGATATGTAGTGTCCTCTCCCTCAGACTACTGGGGGCAATTGTTACATCTTGATTGGAATTGACCATTTTACTAAATGGGTTGAAGCTGTTTCTCTCCGCTCAGACTGCATAAGCCTTGGCTACCTTTTTGCATCAAGATATCTTCACACGGCATGGCTGCTCCCAAGTTCTCCTTTGTGAAAATAGAAAAACTTCACCTCCATAGTGGTAAAGCTCCTCGCCACTTCTATGGGAACACAGCAACTCTTCTCATCCCCCTACAATCCATCCACCAATGGGTCCGTAGAAAGAGTAAATGGAACCATGGTCTCTATATTCCAAAAATGGACACTTCAGACCCTCTTTATTGGGATCACTACCTACCCAGCGTGCTTATGGCCTATCACATTAGTTACCATTGTATCCTCAAAATGTCCCCTTTTCATGTGTTTTATGGGCGAGAACCTGGGGTTCCAGCTTTATTAGCCAAAGATGTCTTCTCTGACAGGACTGACCCTGAGCAATCCATGAAAGTTAGCCCAGCACATCATCCAACTACAAGCAGAGGCTATTACTAAGTTGACAAAGACTGTTACTAAAGAAAGCCAAGCAGCTAATGAGAGTTGTTCCCCTCTTCCTTCTTTCATTCCAAGTATCATACTTGGTACTATATTGTCACAATTGGATAACCCCTAGGAGTTAAAAGCTTAGGTCTATCTGGTAGGGGCCTTTTGTCATCACACATAAGCAAGGGGATGAATACTTCATCAAATCCCTTGCTTCTGGAAATACCATCAACTGGGTTCATGGCAAGTTCTTACGCATTTATTCACCTACGACCGCTTTTGAAGGGGTTAATAGAAATTACAAGTCTGATATTGCGAGAAGAGAGTTTGAAAGGTAAATATTAAAATATATTCTAAAAGACCTTGGTCAATTCCCGGTGGAACCCCTCAAATTGGGGTAACACTTCTCTTCATACTTGGGCAAATAGCACGAGTTTGGGTAAGCAAATCTCCCCGACTATGTGGCGAAATCTGAGGAGTCCATCAGAGGTTCCTCCCTGGCCCACTTCTACTTTAATTCGAGCACCTACGCTGCAAACACACCCTTTTATAGCCTTGGAGGGGGTCCCTCAAGGTGCAACAATTTTTACCCAAAGTGATTGGATTAAATATAATAAATTATTACCTCATGGACATGTCCTACCTACTCTCAACTCTCCTAACCGTTCCATCAAAGTGAGCCAAGATTCAAGAGCTCCAAAAGGTCAAACGCCCAAAAAACCTAATTTGGCTCAAAGCTAATAAATGGAATTGATGCCTATCGCACTTCAAGCCCCAATTCAATTTTAATACTAAGCATTGGATTTTAAACGGGTTCTCTTTTTTACCCCTCTGACTAACTTAATGAAAGCCTTAAAAAACCCACTTTTACTAGAAATAAGTTGTTTATTTTTATATAAGTGTTATTATAATAATCCCCTCGAGAAATTATCCTGGCAGTTGAGAGTACTATTACTCCTGCAATCAATTTGTTGGAATTCAGTTAACAAAACGCACCAGCGAACTTACTAACCGCCTAAATCTCAACAGGGATCATGGGTCTAAAATGGTAACTTAGGGCCCGTGGCTAGTTTAAAGTGAATGCTCTGAATCAAACAGGTTAGAATTATTAACCCCTCTACTTTTGAGGACAAAAGCAAGGGGTACTCTGTGGAGTGCAGCGGTGCAAAGCCAGTGGCAGGAAGAACCCCACCTATGATGGAGGTTTTAGTATCATTTTCCAGAGAGCTCACTGATGGTTCTAAATGGTACTGAAATAGTACTGAGATGGAATATTCGATGGTCAGGTTTGAGGTGTTCATTATAGCTAGGCCTCAGCTGGATAAGTTACAATGGGATCTGAAACTTGACTAGTATCAGGTGTAACACCATAGGTTCCCTGAGGGTGCACAACAGAGATGGAGTTGTCAAGTTTTAGATCTGAAGTCCTAAGATACATTTAGGCTTGACAGCGAAGATGCTTTTGGACAGCATGGATGCAAGGATGGAGTACATCCCAGATAATGAGGGTAAAGTTTATTCCATATTCCAAAAGCAGCGCCAGTGTTGTCCAGGAACTTGTGGATGAGGGCCATTTTAAACTGTTCAAGCAATTTTAACCTTGATACAATCTCTTGGAATATATTCAAGTACTGTGCCATAATGAGGTCCTTAGGCTTAGTGGACAAAGGAGTTATAGTCCTCAAAGGTGGCAGGAGGAAACTCGCAGGGTTTGACAAATGTTTCCAATGCTGGGAGAGATTCCAGGAGGGATCTGTTATTTTCATCAGTGAAGAGTAACCATTGTTGAGCTTCATCTAATATCTCATGAAGCAGCAACTGAAAAAAGGAGGATTTCAACTAAGTCCTTACCTTGAGACCTATAGTGGTACTAAGGTTGTACAAATTGGTGGAGATCTCCTTTTTTAAATTTTTCTTACATGAGTAGAGGAAGGTTAAGCTAGTAGTGGTAGGTACTGGATATTTTATGAGCTTCTTGAGTGAGGGGAGCTCTGAAACACCCTAAGAACACCCTTTAAAGAAAGTGGCAACCAAGGCCAGTGTTGGTACAGAGGGGGTGCTAAATCACTTGTCCTTTGGAAAAGAGGCCAGGGTTCCTGAAGACCTGGGAAATGGATATAGGATTTACTTTAATAAATTAAAGTCTTCAACCAAGGAAAAATCTTCTAGATTGATGTAGCCAACTAAGGTTGGTAAAAAGATAGATCTGCCTAAGTATCATTTATTAGGTAAAAGACTCACACTATTTGTAGTTGTAGGAGGCTAAAGGTGAGACAAGGAGGGGTTCATAATAGCAGCAGTCAGAGAGTGGAAGGAGGCTCATAAGGAATTGGCTAGGTGATAGCTGCCTAGCTTATCATAAACTGTTGGCTTAGTTTACTGTAATAATATGTGGATAAAGATAAGGATTTGAGTGCCAATTTTTTGGGTAATAATCAAGCATACTCAAGCTAAGGTCTAAACCTAATTAGTTACTTCAGGGATTCTGCAATGTTCTGGTCATGTCAGTTGAACAATAGTCAATTGCTTTTTCAGATTGGGTTTAGTTCTAATATCAGAAAGGTTGGGTAATTTTAATTGAGGATTACCCCCAATAATAATTACAATCCAATATTGAATTTGGGATTGAATCATGTCATCTGTTTTGCTTGAATAATTAATTTGGGCCAGAATCCCAACAACTAGGATGGATACAACAGTACCAGCCTAGTGAACCGCTTAATTGTGAAATAGCTCTGAGAGGGTTGTGATATCTCTAGACACCCAACAGAAGAAGTAACTCACAATAAAATTTAGGCTTTTCTCAGATAATGTAACAGGAAACTGAGCTCAGGAGGTCATAGTAGGGAAAGCGCCAGGTTAAAGGTGCCAGAACAAGGCAAAGTAGCCAAGCAAGAGGAAGTAACCTCCTAAGTTATCTAAGATTTGTTTCAAGATAAATTTATTGAACAAAATGCACACCAAAATGATGACAATTATCAAGGACAAGAGTCCCTAAGAGTTAGGGGTAGGTAGCATATGAACTTCAGCAGAACGTGGCAAAATTAAGATGCGATGGAGTCAGCAGACTAGGCTGTGGCGTAAAGGAAGGTTTTGCACCAAAGATGAGGGTTAGACCAGAGTGGGAAACAGAGTCTGGTCATGAAGATTTCAACCATTGCTTTCTTAATAAAAGATAAACAGAAAATTATGTGAAAACTTTAGAAAATAATCCTAAAAAATACCTAGTTATCTGAGAAAAGCACAGCCTTTTTGCCTTAATCATGGAATTAAAGGGGAAATTCATTATAGTCTCAAAGAAATTAATGAAACCTGAACCAAGCCATAAAATCTTTGCCTTTTAGAAAAATTAATATTTTGCAAATTTGGTCAATTCCTGTAACCTCATACTAGCTTATGTTTCTGGATTGTTGAACTAATTTTCCCAGAGTTTATAACTCTATAACATTAGTTCCCTCAGCCCTGGGAGGCAAAGCTCAAACAAACTCAGTTCAATGACCTTAAAGAGGTCATTGGTGACCTTTAGGGTTCTTTTTTTGATTCTAAGGGCTTATTGGGCTTACCTTTTGGTGGGGCGATCTAAAACATTAATAGTCACTAACTATGACACTAAAGCCATTGTGAGTACTAAGATACTATAGTGCGTTCCTCTATTGTGATAATAAAACTTGTTATGACAATTTATATTTTATTATATTTCACTGTCCCTTTCCTCATAAAGATACTTTTTATAATGTGTACAAACTAAACTGTGATTTGATTTATGATGCTGCTATACTGATTTCACAACCCTATTTATTAGGCCACAATGTAAGTTAATGAGGCTGCAAGTGCCACAGTTTCTGCATTTTAATTAGAGCCTTGGATACTCATGCTCCTGGTGTTGAGCATCTGTCTATCTAACATCAGCAGTATCACTAAATTGCATTTGAATTATATCTACCAATGCTCTTATCTAATATTTTGTACAATTGTTACTTGGGCATGTACATGGTCTTGCCTCCCTAATAGTTAAATACAACACATGATGGAAGTAAACCGTGATAAATCTCATAAATTGAAAATCAGAACAAGGACTAAAGCCATTGCCTGTTATCATAGTGAAGTGTAATAATTATAGTTAAAACATAAAAATTTGTCTGTCAATCTACTGGTAATTTAGCTTTTATATAATTTTTTCAGGTAATGCTTATAGTTGCATTTATAATTTATATATTCTGCAAACCTGGTGCATGCACTAAATCATGTACATGAAAAACTAAATATAAATTATTAGTATACATAATATAGTGTGCTTATTGTAGATTTTTGGTTAATCTTAATGCTAAATTAATTGTTATGAAATATTTTGTCTAATATAGTTTTTATGTATAATATGTGAATATCATAATAACATGCATCTAGTTATAATTATAGATCAGTTGAATATTTTAGACTTCTATAGTCTGAAAAAATAACCTAGATTACAAAAACTCTAACTTTTAATAAGAAAGAGGATGTTTGCTTATTTAGTCAATAATTTATATTTTTTAAGTAAAATAGAGTACAAATCTGTAAACTTTTTGGCAGTTTACTTCACAGGTTTGTTATAATAATAGGAATATTAGTTGTAAGGCAACAGCTAGTAAATTGAGTCTTCAGTGTAAGTGGCTTCAAATCCACTCTTTAAACTATAACTTATAAAAAAGCAGCTAGGGAACTTAATTCACTTTAATATTTAATTTAGACGTAAATAAGATAAATATACCAGTTGCATTTTTAATTTTATTAAGGAATGCTAGAAGTTATTATAATAAAAGGCGCACAACTTTTCAGATGTTTCACTAAAAATCAAATGATTGTTCTCCCAAAACTTTGAACCTATGGCCCAACTTCTGAATAATATCTCTTCCTTTGCCTTAGTTAATCCTCAGTAGTGTAAACCTTATGGATTGGCAGTCTTCTCTTTGTATCAGGAACTGTAAACAAATGTTATAGGGACCATGTTGCCTGGTTATTGCGAATACTATCACTGGAACAAGCATTAAAAAAGCTTTGTTAGCTGCCAGATTTTGAAATGATGAGAAATTTAAAATTTTTGCTCCCAAATTGAGCTTTGACAAATCAACTCTCAAACCAATGCAAATGGAACCCTATTTTGAAGGACCAAGAATAAATTTTAATCAGGAAGCATCACTGTCATAATTTTAACCAGATGGATTCCTCCAATGATCTATCATTATTTGGGATGAAATGACCAATCCCGGAAGAATGGCTCATTAACTGAATTTTGTGGTGTTTAAGCAATTTCTAGGTAGTTGCTACCCAAATTGGGTTGATCCAAATCCAAGTATTCCTCTGAGATTGGAAGTTAGGTTCAAGTAGGGCCAATCAATGGCCTGAATTGAATTTGGATCACTGACAACTAGAAGCTAAGGGTGATCCATTTATATTCAAGTAATGTTAGTGGAAACTGATGATCCCAAGTTTGAGGCGGCTGAAGTTGTTTCTGGCGCCTCATATTTAATAATCAAATATTGCCTGAGAAAGGCAATTTCCCAATTAATTTTCTATAAGAGTAAAAACATGTTGTCAGTGAGAATCCAAGTTAGTCTGAAGTTACCAAGCGACAAAGTGGTTTCTGGCACATAATAATTAACTCAAAGGCCTAATCCAAATTTGATATCTATTTATATTAATCATTTATACAGATCACCGGCAACTCAAGGCTGAGGATAAGCCAAAACTAATTTGGACATTGGAAAGGATGGGGCGAGAGGGTCAACGCTATGGAATAGAGAAGCGCAGTGAGAGATAGAGTGGTTAACTGGAAGAACCAGCAATGAGCTGATAGGTCAGTGATGGGTGAAGTAGCCCTTTTGTAAATATAAAAACCTGGAGCTTCCCTCTCAATAAATATCTTCCTTTACCTAATCTTCCTTTTAATTTAAGTTTATGTTTATTCTTGTTGGTTGGGATTTAGGCTGTGAGATCCCTGAATGGTGCAGGTGACACGCCAAGGGGTCATCCAGCACTGCTGGCCCCATCACCTAAGGCGAAATGGAAAAGGGATGACCAGCCTTCATACTGGTTGGCCTGCTGACCAGTGGAGCCCACTGTCATAGAAAAACAGATTTCCAACAGTTGTGTTCACTACAGGGGGTTCTGATGGTTGGTGGCAGAGTAGCTGACAGGTGGGTGAGGAGGTGGCGGGGATGTGCTGCCAGTATGATGGGGAGGGGAAGAGCACGTTGGTGTGACCTGAAACTAATGGTTGTATTCTGGCAATTGTTGGTGGCGTAGAGGCAAGCACTGGACGCCCGCCCTACATGATGAGGTTGGAAGTAGGATGAATACCATCTGGTAAGTGGGGGAAATGTCAGAATTTTAATCAGATGGATTCCTTTAATAATTTATCATTATTTGGGATGAAATGGTCAATCCCAGTGGAATGACTCATTGGTTGAATTTTGTGGTGTTTAAGCAATTGCTAAACAGTTGCTCCCCAAGTGGGTTGAGCCAAATTTAAGTATTCCACTGAGATTTGGATATTAAGATTGAGTGGGGCCAAGCGATGGCCCAAATTGTTATTTGAATCACTGAGAACTAGTAGATAAGGATGATCCATTTATATTTAAGTAATGTCAGTGAAAACTGAAAATCCCAAGTTTGAGGTGGCTGAAGTTGTTTCTGGCGCCTCATATTTAATAATCGAATATCACCTGAGAAAGATAATTCCCCAATTGATCAACTATAAGAGTCAAAACTTGTCATTGGCAAGAAACTAGGATATTCTGAAGTTACCAGGCGACCAAAGTGGTTTCTGGTGCATAATAATCAACTCAAAAGTTGAATCTAAATTCAATGTTTATTTATATTATTCATCATATAGCTCAATGGCAACTTGAGGATGATGATGAGCCAAAACTAATTTGGACATTAAGGAGGGTGGGGCAAGAGGGTCAACGCCAGGGAAGAGAGAAGCGCAGTGAGAGAGTGTGGTTGTCTGGAAGAACCAGCAATGAGCTGATAGGTTGGCGATGGGCGCAGTAGCCCTTTTGTAAATATAAATACCTGGTGCTTCACTCAAAAACATCTCCCTTTGTCTAATCTCCCTTTTATTTAAGCTTATGTTTATTCTTATGGGTGGGGTTTTATGCTGGGGGATCCCCAAATGGCGTGGGTGACACGCCAAGGGGTCAGAAAACGCTGCTGGCCCCATCACCTAAGGCAAAATGGCAAGGGTCAGCTAGTCTTCATACTGGCTGGCTTACTGACAAGCAGAGCCCACTGTGACGGTAAAGAAATTTCTGACAATCTCACATATGAGATTTGATGGAATTTACCTTCAGGAATCCCATCCCCGCTTCCTGAATCACAACAGGCGCTGCCCCCACCGCAATGGTCTTGAGGATGATGCATTACAATGAGGGTGCCATCCAGGCAGTTAATCTGGAATGCAGTAAAAGATCCTGATCTCACAGGGCCATGAAGGTCCCTGAGACACCATGTCCCCACGCGCCCTATAAATATTGACGCTTTCTAACTCAATAAATCAATCTATATTCCCGCTATCTTTTCGTTTTTCAACCTCTCCACTAATTTTCAGCTTTAAGCCAGTTTTTGGACTTTGGCGACATTCAAGAGAACTGTTATGCTGAATGAAGTGGTGCTCACTACAGGAGGATCCTAGCTTCTTAAATGAAAACTTCTACCATGAATAACGAAGAATACTAGCATTCCCAAAGATCAATCTGTTGATTGGTTGAGAAGCATTTCTCGATGGATTAGTACCTTGCAGTATGAAGTGCCGCCTACCCAGTATGAGATTCTAGAATTATGGGCCACATTCCAGTTCTTTCTGTCTTCAGTTGATGGAAATTAGTATCAACTTCAGTACAAGAACCCTAATGACATTGGCTAACAGTTAATGAATGGCATCTATTTGATAGCTGCCCGCTCCAGCCGCTCCCACGCCTCTTCCATGCCCTCTAACATGTGGGACCCCTATACCTCAGCTCAACTTCCAGTGTGAGAACTTGGCCCTGGGAACCAACCTCTATATTTTAAACTTTGTTCACCTGGCTATACATCACCTCCTCCAGTTAGTTGGGTTGCACCATCACTAAGTCTTCCAACAACTGGGGCTTACCTAGACTTTACACTCCCATGTCAGAGGTTTCTAAAATGCAGCCTCCGCCTTTGTCCATGACAACTTCAAGGCCATTATCAATAACCAACAATTAATTAACATGGCCCAAAACCAAATTGTGGTGTTAGATAGTGGGATCTCTGGCTACCTTGAGGACAAGATGCATCAGAACATCCAACTCCTTAAGGATTCTAGGACCCAGCACTTTACCAAGTTGAGGATCTGGTATAGACCCTTCATCAAACACAATTGGGAGCTGCCCTCATGCGCCTACACCTCCGGTAGTGAAGGTCTTAAAGTGCCTAGATGGCCCAAAGGCCTTAAAGGACATGAGGGACCCAAAGAACAGAAGGTCCCCATGGACCTCGAGTGCCCTCAGGCCTTATGTTACCTATACCTGGAGACCCCAAAGACCTTAGGCAAAAGGTTTTGTTAGCCGACCTGGCCGCCTTATGCAATCAAATTTATAATGTAGCTCAGGGATTCGAAATTGAGTAAACAGAGCCCCTTTGACCCTAGTGTCTCCATTGAGGCATTTTTGGACAAATTGGACAACTTTAGTGACTTCACCAAGCTTATCAATAGCTGCATCTCTCAGCTCAAACCTACTTGTCAATGATTTTAGACCCGCTTGACTACCCTCAAGAGTCCTCTTCTCTTTCAAGGCGCTTGCCATTCAATTCCTAAAAGAGAAGGTCCTAAATAAGGCTTCCATTTCCTCCATTAACCGAAACTGGGACAATATCTAAGAGGAACTCAAGAATCTAAGATGACAGTTAGGCCAGCAGGTTCCCTGCAACTATGTGGAGACCAAGATATCTAAGCCTGCACCCATCCCTGGCGTTAACACCCTCTACACTCCTCATGTAATTAACTTTAAACCTAGCTCTAAAGAGAGGTTCAACCCTGGCCATTAAAGCATTGCCTCCTTTCTGTACATATATGAAAGTTCCATGGAAGAGACCACAAACTGTCAGAAAGTGAAGCATATCCACTCCTACCTCAACAGCACTGCATAGGAGAATATGACTCTCCTTTAGAAGGAATGCAACACCTGGGAACAGGTACATACGGCCTTGATTCAAGAATTCTGCAGCAATTAAACCCTGGCCAGCCAAAAACAAGAATTCATGGGTATCCTCCTGAATAAAGAGGAGAGCCCCATGGAGTTTGCTAGCTGTTTCTACGCCCAAGCGCAACCTTTGGTTACTACTAATTGTATTATCTTGGAATACGCTATCACTGCTGTCATCTCAGCGTTAAATCTTATCTTAAGGTTCAAATACATATGATTGGACAAAAGAATGGTTTTACCTGCATCTATGAAATCAAGGAAGCACATAAAAAGATCCCTGCGTCGACCCTACACTCCAAGCCTTCCTCTTTGGGTCCCTCCAACTGTCTTTGAGTCCATGTGGTCAAAAATAAAAGAATCCTTGACCTCAATGCACTTACTGCAACTTTTCATATATAGCTGATACCTGCTGGAAATAACTTGTCAAAAAGGCAGGAAAAAGGCCATCAGCATGAAGGATGAGGCGCTCCATGCTGACAACCCTACTACGCTAAAGGATCCTCCATGACCTCGCACAATCCTGAAGCTATTGTACCTTAAGAAGATTTAGTACCCGTTGATAATAAAGAAATTGATACTTCTTACTCTTCTTACAATAACTCTGTCAGGACATGGGGGAGCAACTCCTAACTGGCCCATTGTTGAACAGGGTCCTGAAGCTCCCAGCGAGATAGTAGGCTCTAAGGGCCTGAGAAAGTTACAAAAGAACAAGAGGGTAGGGGAAACGTTAGATTTATTTTAATAAATCCTCAAGGTATACATAGGACCTTGAAGTTAAAGGTGGGATCAAAAAGGGGAGGATTTGGGATAGTTAGGTAGCAGGATCTAGGTAACACAGGCCTAGGATTAGGAGATCTCGTCATTGGTTGCCAATTGAGATATACAAATATTACTGATACAAGGGGTATTTGAGATTATCCTTGGCATAAGTTGCTGATGAATCCCAAAATGGCCATTTGACTGGGTTTCAGCATTGGATGGGAAATCACTGCAAACCTGATTGATTGTTTTGGCATCCTCAGCATTATTCACTGGTGTCAAATCAAATTATTAAATTAATATTAAATATTATTGGGGTCAATCCCCAATACTTCAAATAAGGCTCAACCCAAGTAAATGGGGAGCCCAATCTGACATTCGCCAAATAGCGATTCATGACCCCTAGATGAGGCTTTAATAATAAAGGGAAAATCCTGACAGAATCTCCCATGTTTCTCAAGCTACCTCCCCAATTTGCAAGTCTGGATACCTACGTTGCATTTTGAGTTCATAACATTCTGGTCCTTGCCATAGTCGACAGTGGCTCCCCCATGAACGTTAAATACCCAAGTATATGAAGCGCATCAAGATCGCTCTGGAATTGCCCCACTATATGGAGTATGGCATGACTGGCCTGAAGTGTACTTAATCTATAGGAGCCTATTCTTCAAACCCTATTAAATTTTAAGCTTGCTGTAAATACCCCACCATTGTACTAGACAACCCTAGCTATGACCTACTCCTTGGAACTCAGTTTCTTTAAGACTACTCATAAGGAGTCTTGTATGATGACAGGTTCCTATCCCTATTAGGGCATCAGGTCCCCCTAATCATTGAAACCTTTACAGCTATAAAATGGAGGTCAATCCTGATCCTGCTTACTGGGGAGTGAGGGACGAATCAATCAGCTTGAATATCATAAAAGGGGCTCTCAAGTCCGCATTCCCCTATTATAAATTTGGTGGAATTGGTGATATACGCCAAAGAGTTTTGCACAGGGTTAAGCCCACTGAGCAAAAGGACCAATGATATGAGGATTCTCATCCTCAAAACAAAGTAATAAACTTTTAATAAATAGGGAGCAATTGACCCAAAGACACTTCTTTATTTATTTTAATATATATAGCGGATCCTTGCTGTTCTGCTCACTATAAACTACTAACAATCCTCTTCTTCCAATCTACATCTCTCGCTGATATCTCAGCAACTTCAGTTGATACTGACCATTCTGATTAGTAATTCGTTCTGCCACATTCTCATTGATTCCAACAGAGGTTACTATGTATTAAATTCTTGGTTGCCCTAATTTGAGATGATCCACTCACTATTCACCATACATCGATATCTCATTATTCATCATTTGTAAACATCACCCTATCGCCCAATTGGGAGGTGATCCAATATACTTTTCCAACCCAATATTGCCTCATCCTAAGGCGCTCAAATATTCATAACTCATATCAAACTTAGTAGATTTCCCATTCTGCCGTAACAATTTAGGGTGTATTGTCCAGTCACATCAGAATTGCAACATTACTCACCTTGACTGGATTATAACTCTCCTATTGCTTATATTCTTAAAGAACTTTGCGTGCACTCAGTTGATGATCTAACCAATCTCAGGGTCCTTGATAGTATATTCATCCACACCTGTCTAATCAATAACTTTGAATGTCCCAATCCATATACTGGCCAACTTGTGCTTTCGTCTGAAACTGTGTTGGTCATGGAATAGAACCATGTCCCCATCTTTGAACTAGGCTAACCTGCTACGCTGTACCTGATCAGCAGCTTGAGTCTTTATCTTCTTGGCTAAACTGAAAAAGTATTCTTCAGTTTGCAATTTGATTAATGTGTCAGCTAGGGTCATCAAATATCGGTGGGGATTCATTCCACAGTATCTTCTACAAAGGCATATAGCAGTGCGGAAGAGAAGGCTGTCATCCATACAGTAATAGGAAAGGGCTCTTCCCCATGGCGGAATGATAACTAATGTTATAGGCGAAGACAGTGGTGGACAGAAGGGAACCCCAATCTGAGGGTTGATCCGCTACTAATTTATGGAGTATGTTCACTAAAGTCCCATTGACCCACTCAACCATTCCGTTGGACTCAGGGTGGTATGGTGTTGTCAGAACCTCATGAATGGCCATTATCTCATTAAACTTTGGGAGGATGTGGGAAGTGAAGTTAGCTTAATTATTGGTAAGGAGTAACTGAGGGAAGCCGTGTTGCTGGATAATACATTCCATTATGAATTTAGCCACTGTGACCGCCCCCAGATCCCGTATCACCCGCACCTCAACCCACCTGGTCAAGTGGTCAATTACCACAACAATGTATTTGGACCGATTAGCTCCCATTGGCAGAGGACTAATGACATCAATTGAAACTGTATGCCAAGAAAAATGTGGGTTCACTAACCGGTAGGATGTCTTCTTGTGAAAAAGCTTTTCCACTTGGCAATGGTGGCAGCAGGATATCATTTCCAGCATGTCGAAGTTCATGCTTTCCAAAAATAATGAGGGCGTAATAATCTTCAACGTCTTTTGCATGCCATGTCTGACCGCCATATGCACACTCATGATAATTTTGGGCTGTGCCAAGGGTTGTATAAAATTCACTGTCAAATCGCCAATCTGCTTGTACAACTCACCATTCCGCTGGAAGGTAATGGCTCGCATACCATTCAATGCCTTTATGACTTGTGGCGTCTTGTCATCGTACTTCCCACTGAGCATCTTATCATACATGATGTCACTTAGATCTGCCATAACTGCAATTGTGGGCAATCTTAATAAGTAATCTTCATTCTGGTGTTTGGGTCCAGGGCGGTGGAGGATCTCAAAGTCATAAGCCTGCAGTTTGAGGGCCCATCAAGCTAGGTGCCCTTCTAGCTCCTTGAGGTTCTGCAACCAGCGTAACAAATCATGATTCGTTACAATCTTGAACTTCACTCCATGCAGATATATACCAAATAACTTATATATGTATATCACCTCTAAGCACTCCTGCTCGGTCATGGTATAAACACGCTCATGGCAGTTCAGGCTATTACTGCAGTATGCAACCAGATGCTCCTCCCCCTCATTGTCTTTTTAGAGATAGCACCGCCCCAACGGTGGAAAGGGATGCATCCATCTGAACAACGAATTCTTATCAGAGTTTGGGTAGCAGAGCACTGGCGCATTAATTAATGCAATCCAAAGTGTGTCAAAAGAGTGTTGGCGAAGTTCCATCTAATTTAACACGGCATCCTTTTTTAATAACTCAAATAGCGGTCCTCCAGTACAACTAAAGTTGGTTATGAAGCGATGGTAATATCCAGCAATCCCCCCAAGAATACCTGAATGTCCCGCTTACTGTTTGGTGTAGTCATCTTAAATATAGCCTCCACCTTGGCTGGTTGAGGTTTCAACCCTGCTGCATCAACCATGAAGCTGAGATACTCCATATGATCCTTGAAAAAGTTACATTTTCAGGGTTTGATCTTGATGTTGGCCTCAGCCAGCTGGCGGAATACCTCCTCCAAATGGTTAAGGTGCTCGGAAAACATATGGGAGAATACATTGATGTTATTGAGGTACATAAGAACACATGACAACTCAAAATCACCAAGGATAGTGTCCATCACCCGTTGGAACGTAGCCAGGGCGTTACACAGCTCTTGGGGCATACAGGTTGGTTGTAAAAAGCCCTTTTGATGCGATAATGGCGAATTCTCCTGTTACACCGTGGGCAACTCAATTTGCCAATAATTGGAGATCAAATCCATCGCTGATAAGTAATAGGATCCGCCTATCCAATCCAGCCCATTATTGATCTGTGGCAAGGGATATGAGTCCTTCTTGGTGATGTTATTAAGCTTTTGGTAGTCTATTACTACCTGATTGGTGCCGTCCTTATTTTTTACAATAAGAATGGGAAAAGCCCATGGACTCTTTGATGGTTTGAGCATCCCTTGCTCAAGCAGCTTTTTGATTTCCTCAGTAACTACTTCTTCAGCTGCTTTTAATTGGCGGATTGGCCAAGACCTGATGGGAGGATGGTCCCCAGTGGCCAATCGATGGACCACCCCCTATGCGCACCCTAAATTATGATTGTTGGCAGTAAAGATTTTCTTTTATTTTGAAACAAAGCTTCCGCCTGACTTTTTTGGTCTTTCAATAACCCCATTAAATTTTCACATGGCATAATTGCCATTACGCTGAGCTGCGGTTTGATGGGAAGAACAAATTCATCCAGCTATCCAAACTCATGAACCTGGAGGACCTCCTCAACTGGGATCAAATTTAAACACGCCACTATTTGGTGCTGGCGGTTTTGCATCAGTCTGTTCTGGAGATTCGCTACCAAGACCTTGATCTCCCCATGTCCTGGGAGTATAATGCCTGGAGCCACATGGGCCTCAAGCTGCAATTGCTGATAGGGCCCAATGACCTCCCTATAAAGTCCAGCAGGCACTTCCACCTCTATCTTGGTGTTTATTATTACTTGATGTCCGGAGGGGATATATATAGGGCCAGCAGCTCTGAGTGGTAGCCCTTAATATTCATAATTTTGTTGTGGAAGGGCCCAGGTCTTGCTCTTTATCAATGATAACAAGCCGGAATCACCTCATCGCTATATGCAAGGTTAATATGACCCATGTGCACCAGATCTTTGGCATTCCGCTAAAGGCAAAGAATATTGGGATCCTCTGTCCCAGAATTTCGAAGGCCTCTGTCATCATATCAACAAAGCCCCAAAATGTCGCATAAAAGCGGTTTCAATTAACAGGTCATAGTTATTGTTTGGTAGTACTATAGCTGGGGCTACAATGGCAATTGACCCAAACTGCAAGGGTAGCGTGCTGTACGCTCCTTCATAGACGTGCTTTCCACGCCTGCAGTCCCATACATCATCTGATGTTCCACGTCAGGCTTTAGTGCCAACTTCGCCACCAACTTTGTGGACACTATGTTAACTGGGGCGCCCATATCAATTATAGCACGGACTCAGGTTTTTGCTATGACAATGTCACAGTATGTACACTCAGAGTAGGATAAATTAAGTTTGTTTACAACATGGACATTTAACGGGTCTCTTTTCCCCAGAAAGCTCATAATACCCTCCCTAACTTTAGGGTACTCTTTAACAATAGCGTCCACAGGGAGAACAGCGTTTAACCTTTTTAAAAGAGAACGCATCAGCAGATAAATTCGGTTCAAACAGAAAATTTGTCAAACATTTGATAGGCATAAGGCTTCAGTTGCTCCTGGGGTCCTTCTTCTGCTGTGTCCTTTATTTGCGCTCATATCAGTACATTCACCCCTCCAACCAGCTGCTGATATAGGAATGCATCATCATACTAAGGAACTTCCGCTGAATGTATGGGGATAGGTTAAGATGAGACGTTTTGGGTCAAAACTAGCAGAGGTAGAGAGTCTTGTCTCTGCTCTGGTCGATTTTTCCTGATTGTACTGATCCTGCGGTAGTAATGGACCTGAAGATTGGGGCAACCTCTTGTTAGGTGCCCAGAACGACTTCACTTAAAACAATTGACCCCATATAACCTGCGTCCTTGATTGTTGCAAAATGGGCCACACCAAAAGTTAAATTGGGGTTGAGCGCTGTAAACAAGCCCCACCTGATAGTTGAACAGTTAATGGCAACTCAGTTGGGAGCAAGGCGCGTAGTGATAATAAGGCTGGGGGTTACTAAAAGTATGCTGAACATGGCGGTATATTTTCCCCAAATAAGAAAGTCCATCAGTAGAGGCTGTAGTTTTTCCACTTTATATTGGGCGGAGGGAAGGTAGCGGATAGATGGCGTAAAATTTGAACAAGTTTAAGCAAGGGTACGTCATCCTCTAGATATGGAGCCATGACATGGTAAAGGTTGCAGTATGACTTCACTGTCAGAAATCATCGCTATGCTTATGTCAGATTTGGATAAAGTCCCTACCCCAAGTAACACGTGAGCTTCTGCCATAAATTGATCAGCAAATGTGGTGAGGGTCTCATTACGCTGAAACCCAATGGTCAAGAACTCAGCCTTCCGCTGCAACATCTTCACAGTTCCTCCAAACAACTGAAGCACAGTATCCTTTACTACTTGATAGGTAACAGAACTGTTTGGAAGATAGCAAGTAACTTGGTCAGCGCTTCCAACATCCATGGTGGATATTAACAAACTCTTTATGCCATTCTAAAGCTCCTTCTGTTGCAAACTCAAATTGCTTAAAGAAACCATGGATGTGCTCATCACGATCAAATGGAGGCAGCTTATCAATATTGACCTCCTGCAGAAGCTCCTCCTTCCATTAGAGCACAGCATCCATGGCAATCTTGAGTTCCACATAATCTTCTGGTGCAGTGTGTTGGGAAGATAACTTTTCAAAGCAATCCTGATGCGACATGGCCGGAAACAGAGGAAATTTTATCATTTTTGTGATTGATCAATGGGCCCCCTGTAGTGAGCAAAACTGTTATAAATTTTGTGGAATTGGTGAGATATGCCGAAGGGGTTTTGCACATGGTTAAGCTCACTGAGAAAAGGACTGACAATATAACGATTATCATACTCAAAACAAAGTAAAAAACTTTTAATAAATAGGGAGCAATTGACCCAAAGACACTTCTATATTTATTTTAATATATATAGCGGATCCTTGCTGTTCTGCTCACTATAAACTACTAACAATCCTCTTCTTCCAATCTACATCTCTCGCTGATATCTCAGCAACTTCAGTTGATACTGATCATTCTGATTAGTAATTAGTTCTGCCACATTCTCATTGATTCCAACAGAGGTTACTATGTATTAAATTCTTGGTTGCCCTAATTTGAGATGATCCACTCACTATTCACCATACATCGATATCTCATTATTCATCATTTGTAAACATCACCCTATCGCCCAATTTGGAGGTGATCCAATATACTTTTCCAACCCAATATTGCCTCATCCTAAGGCGCTCAAATATTCATAATTCATATCAGACTCAGCGGATTCTACCCATTCCGCCATAATGACTTAGGGCTTATTGTCCAGTCATATCAGAATTGCAACACCCCCTGCTGTTGATGGAAAAAAAGGCATGCCGATCTACTTACCTAGGCTAACTACAATACCTCCAAAGTCCCAAGTCATTTTTGACACCTGGGTCCATGTTAATATCTCTTCTGGATAACTGCTCAAAATCTGAGGCCTAAACAACCCATCTGCCAAGGAGGTGCTAACCTTTCTTAAAATTCTAGATCCAGCTTTTGCCAGGTCTATATCAGTATTGTTGGCTAAAATTACCAACAAACCCAAGGTAGTAGGCCCCAACAGTCCCACCACCTATGTCCGCCTCTTACCAGTGGAGGCAGTTGAAAATGTCCATAATTTTAGGAGCCTAAGGGACTTTGGGACTCTAACGCCCCCATCAGTGGCCCAGGTCCATCATTATCAGAAAGGACCTCACTGAAAACCCACATTGTAATGTGCTAGAATGGTTGGAGGAATATTCAGACCTATCTTTGTCCTCAACCTAAAGCTTCAGGAGAATTACGTATTACAACATGTGGAGACTGAGGACTCTTCCCTTCTGGTCCTGACTTTACTGAAAGAGCAAGATTGAAGAAGCCTGGGTGGCGGTGGAGCTCAGACAACTACTTGATGCTGGACTCCTAATGCCTTCGCGCAGCCCTTGGGCCTCTTCTCTCCTGATGGTTTGGAAGAAGGATGGCAGCCACCAGGTGGTGATGGACTATTGAAAGCTCAACTCCATCATCAAGAATGATAGTTATTCTCTGCTCTGAATTGATGACTCTCTCCGACTGCTTGCCAGATTGTAGTACTTTTCTGCAATGGCCTTGCCAGTGGATATTGGTAAGTGGAGCTCGCCCCTGAAGACCGAGCCAAGTGCACCCTCATAGCCAACAACGGACTATTTGAGCCCATAAGGATGCCCTAGGGCCTCTGTAACGTGCCAGCCACTTTTCAACGTGCCATGTACGGAATCCTTAGGGACTTGAAGCTGTAATGTGTCCTCGTCTACCTAGACAACATTACTGTTCTATCATGAACCTTTGGTGGACATTTCTATCATCTCAGGGATGTTTTCAATAAGCTCCAAAAGGCCTCTATAAAACTTAAACCTTTGAAGTTCTCTTTCTTCAAATCCAAACTAAAGTTCCTGGGACCTAAAGTTTCCAAGGATGGCATCCAGCCTATACTTGACAAGGTAATGCCATAGAAAAGATGTCGCTCCCCCAAATACTAAGGGATATATGGGTGTTCCTAGGCATGGTGGGCTATTATTGTCAGTTTATTCCTCAGTTCGTTGACCTAGTCAAGCCTCTATTTTACCTCCCGCAGATAACGTTCCTTAAAAGGTGGCTTGGACAAGAACAGGATTTTTAATGCGTTGACTGCTCTATGTACTATATCTATTATAGTCCACCCGCGTTTTGATCACCCTTCTTGTTGTTAATTGATGTGATTGATGTCGCCGTCATACTATCCTATCACAGCATGAAAAAAATCAGGTTGACTATCCAGTGGCCTATTTTAGCAAGACACTGAGTAAGGCTGAATGGAACTACAGCGCTACTAAGAGGTAGTGCCTGGCTGTCTTACTAGCCATCAAACATATTTGACCTACCTCTATGGTATCCACTTTACCATCATCACCAACCATTCCTCACTCTGATGGCTCCGGAAAGATAGAGAACCCAGATGGCCGTTTATCCAGATGGGCCTTATGACTCCAGAGCTATGATTTCACCATCATTCATCTTATGAGCACAATCCATCAAAACACCAACAGCCTCTCCAGGATGCCGGTGCTAGCAGCTTTGACCCCCAAGGAGGACCAACTGTACAATCTTATTAGTTTACCTGAGCTTTGGGAGTTAAACTCCTGAGGTCCTAGATGAGCTCCAAAAGATGACCCAAGACACTCAGATTAAGGACGGGCTGCTATATAAGGGTGCAATAAGAAATGGCTCCCTTATGTCCGCCCTTCTTCCCAAACTGACGTTATCCTAGAGGTTCATACTACTGTGGGACATGGGAAATTTAAAAAGGACTCTAAATGGTTGAAGTCACAGTGCTACTGGGACCAAATGGTGGAGACCATCTAAAAGATCTTAAGGCATGTAGGACTTGCCAATTTCCAAGACCAAGCCATTCCTCAATTTCAACACTTGGTTGTCACCCCAATGGGATCCTTCATTGTCATTAGCATTGATGTGATAAACCTCTTTCCACTGGATTACATGGCCATTAATATATCCTCCGACCATGGACCACCTGACCAAATAGGTCCAAAGCAATTTCAGTCCGCACTGCTACTGCAAAAGCTATGGCCTATTCCTTATTAAATCTGTTTTCACCCAGCATGGATGCCCACAAATTTTACTTTCAGACAATGGATCAAATTTCGCCTCACAGATAGAACAATAACTTACTTCACTTTTTGGCATTAACTAAAGTTTTGTTACCCCTTACCACCCATCAACCAATGGGGCGGTGGGACGTGCTAGTGGTACTCTTGTTTCTATTTTAAAAAAGATGGCCACATCCAACCCTGCCCGCTGGAATCACTATCTACCCAGAGCGTTGCTTGCCTACTGAATAAGCTACCACCAAGTCATCAAAATGTCCTTTTTTGAAGCTCTATATGGATACGCTTCCTGGCTCCCAAGTTGTGTACATCATTTGCTCAAAACCTCCGCTCCTGAGAACTCCAATGTAACTATGAGGGCCTTGGCCAATGAAATTGTCTGGCTCCAAGCCCTAGCCATGCAAGGCATTTTCACCACCGTTAAAAGAGAGACATCCCAATTTAATATCAGCCGACCCTCCTTACCTTTATTTCAATTAGGTGACAACATTTTTTATCATCATTGATCTATAAGTCAATAGAATAAGCTTGACGTTCTTTGGTCTGGGCCTTATAAGGTCATTCACAAGGTGAACTCTTAGTACTCCTTACCAAAGTCAATTGGAGGACAGTAATGAATCAAGTGCATGGCCAGTTCCTCCATCTCTATCCCCCTCCCCAAAAGGATCTTGATGGGGGCGTTGTTGGGATTCTTGATGATGAGCAAGCCAAAATCCCTGCTCCTGAATTGAGCTTCAACCAATCAACTCTCAAACCAATGTGAACAAAACCCTATCTTGAAGGCAACAAAACTATATTTGATCAAGAAGCATCACGCATATGAGATCAATGGAACTACCTTCAGGAATCCTGTCCCCGCTTCCCAAATCATGACAGGTGCTTCCCCCACCGCAATGGTTATGAGGATGACGCAGTACAATGAGGATGCCACCCAGGCACTTGACCTGGAAGGTAGAAAGATTTTGATTTCACAGGGCCAAAAAGTTCCCTGAGACACCATGCCCACACGCACCCTATATATCAATGCTTTCTAATTCATTAAGTTTTCTATATTCCTTACATCTTACTTTTCTTTCCAATTACTATCACTTTCATTAAACGTTTCAATTCAAACAGAACAATTTGATAATCAATACCAGGTGAGATGAGCACAATTAATAAACAAGTACAGAATTGGGTGAATGCAGTAAAGGGTAGCGGACCTGGATCTCACCGCCTAAGGGCACCAATCACACAGGATTAACGAAAATAATAGTAAAAACAAAAGACCTGAGGTGGTGCACCCCATGGGTTTTGTGGATTTTTTGGTAAAGTATTGTAGTTACATGGAAGTATCCCACTCACAACTGCTATTGTCAGTTGAACATGGGATACATATATTCTTGGTCACAGAGACACTAACATTGTGGGAAAAATTCAGGGAAGCTCAACAAAAATTATTCCCGCACACAGTGTACTTGACAACCCATGCTATCCGCCATAGTTGGTGGATCTTGGGTTCAAAACAGCGGAAGAAGCAAACAAAGCAGCGAAGGTCAGAGTAGTGATTGGCTTTCCCAACAGTCAACGTTTGGTATCAACCAAATGCACATGTTGGACAAAAACTAAAGAGTTTTCATAAATTTTGACTACCTTCTGACTAAACTGGCGCGCACAGTAGTCGAACAACATCTCCAGGAAGGCTTGGAAATCCTATGGAGAAATCAAACAATTTCAAATGCAAAGATTTCAGCTGATGCTGACCCTAAGCACTGGGAAGCCAATTGCATTCATTTCCCCAAACCAGGAGATAGTAGAGGATATCACAAAAATCCCCCACATCACATCCTTTATTATTGACAGGAAAAAATCTCAATTATTCCGCGCAGCAGTGGAGAGCGCGCCCCCCATATGTAACCACTGCCAGGCCTCTGGGCACAAGATTCATGCTTGTCCCATAAAAGAAGGCCTAAGAGAAATGGAATTCTATGAGGAAGAAATGGGCGAAGATGACTAAGAGTATGCCAAAATCACAGACACCACACAAGCATTCAACTGGGGAGACTTTGGACAGTATAAAATAATTGACACAATTTCCCCTAAAAGAACAAAAAAGGTCAAACAAGCTCGCAAGTTTGCCATGGTAAGGCAAAGGCCTCAGTGGAATCATCCATCTCACCTGAACAGATTCAGGAAGACATGGATTAGCTTGAAACAATGAGCCAATCAAATCCCACAGAAAACACAAACAACCAATCCAAACAAAATGGATTCAGTGGAACCTGATTTGGAAGCAAATGTGGCAAAACAGGGGTTTGGCACCCCCCCCCAAATTGCAGAGTACAGCCCAATTGGGAGCAAAAATCAACAATGGAATGCGCAAAATAAAATGCGGCTGATAAGAGCACACAAATGCACTGCAATGAGAAATTGAAACCCAACAAAGGCAGGAGAGGAGCAAAAGCAGAAGTAATGAAAGGGGCAGAATACACCCCAACACCTACTCATAATTATGCCACCCACAGCAAAGATGCAATGGAGAGTAATGAGGGCGAGGGAGTAGGGCCAGGGGCCCTGATAATCACTACTGAGGCGCATTGGGCGTCTCAGTAGAGATAAGGACGCTGAACATAGCAGGACTCAAGGCCTTAACATCCTGGGCCAAGAAGTTGAGTCTCCTGCGAAACCCACCTGTGGATATCCTGGCAGTGCAGGAAACCCACTGTCCACAGGGAAAGGAGGAGGCATAAGAAACACGCTCCTTTCAACAATATCATTTTTGGTCACAACACTGTGGGGTGATATTATGTGCAAACCAAAACCTTAATTTAATAATAAAAATTTCGTTTTTTAATGGCCGTGTACTAGCTGTTACCTTCTCATGGCACAAAGAGGTGCACACAATAGCCAGTGTGTATGCACCAAACTGTGCAACGGACCGTCAAGAGTTTTTTATCAGCCCTAACACAACTCCATCTTCCAGAAAACACTTTTGTCATGGGAGAAATGAACTACTGGATTAACCCAGACACTGACTGATGGCCATGCACAACGGAGACACCACAAGGGCAAGTGGAACTTCACGTGTTAAAGGCCACCCTGGTACTATAAGATCTGTTACCTAAATGGACACCCCTCCTACAGAACATTACACGCCCACATGTGCACAACGGTGTACTTATTCCTATGTAATGGATAGACCTAATACTCGCACCATTAAATTTCTGGCACCAAATTCATAAATTCAAGACTACAAAAATCAAATTCTCTGACCACCGTCTAGTTTTTGTGTCCTTCAAACCAGCGGAAACAACTATCCAAGCACCCAGGTGGTGCAAATTACACACAGAAAATTTAGCTGACTCGTAATTTCAATCCTGGGTGGAGAAAATGTCCTCAACATGAAATTTTTAAACACCTTTGTCGCAAAATCAACCCTGGGCTCTGCTAGTGTGCCAGGCCAACCAGTATGAAGACTGGTGGCCCTTTGCTGTTTCGCCTTCATTGGCATACCGACCCCTAAGTCCTGCATCTAACCTACCAACTAACCACCAACGGCTTCGCCTTTAGCCCCAGGAGTCCTCAGCGTGTGTCCTGGCAAGTCCTGCCCCCCTTCCTGGGTGGCTCAGGCACTTCTATGCTGCCCCACCCTCACAACCCTTCACCAACCCATCTAAGCATGCCCCAACGAGTCTATCCCCCATCTTGGGTGACTATGACACTCTTGTGCTGCACCCCGCTAGGGTTGGTGGCTATGCAGCTCATCTGCTAGTAGCCAGCTGGCCAGGTTCCCACTGGTTCCTCATAAGGAGGAGGCATGGGAGCTGGCAGTGCCGGCCACTCCAGGTGTGATCACCTGTGCCTATTGGAGATCTCCTACCCCATCTTCCCCACTCTAATTGCACTAAACTACTTCAAATAAACAGGAAAAATGGGCAAACAAGAGATGTTTATTAGGAGGGAATGAATGACCATTTATACTACTTCAGGGCTACTGCGCCCAAGTACTCTTTGGCCAATCAACTACTGGAAAACCCATCAGCCTCTTGATGCCACAACTCTATCAGATCATAAACTTGTTCATTCATACTTCATAGTGATTCCCTCCAGATCCGCTCATCTGATCACTAAATATTAATTTAGGTCAATCCATCCTCAGCATAAGTCACTGGTCAATCATATATAAATTCATAAATAAATAGGAATTCGAGCATCCTCAGCATGAGTTGCCAGTGCTCCAAATTAGTTGGTAGAACCATTTCAGACAATTTGTAACAGATTCATCAGCTTTCTGCTGGAAACTCCCACAACAATCTTTGGATGGCATTTCAGCAGCAAATGCAGCTTCCACCAAACCTAAACTCGATTAAACATATAACATTGAATAGTATCAAACTAGGCGATTATCCAGCAATTATGCCTGACTAACTGAACCCCTAATTTGGATACTATTGGAAGGATTCATCTGGTTAAAATCCTGACAACCTTCAAAGTTCAAACCCATTAATCACCTGAGAAAATTTCAAAAATCAACAACACAACAGAATAAACACACAGCATCAAGAAGATACCGGGCAGCTTCAGCCATTATCAAACACACCTTGGCAGAAATCAATCACCTGGAAAACAATGTCCCATACGCAGGATACATCCCTGGATGGAGATGCAAATGAGAAGAGGTTTCTGCACAGTTAAACACCTTGATATGCGAACACTAACACCAATTTGGGGTTCATTATAGAGCAAAAAAACCTTAAAGATGGAGAAATTTGTTTAAGAAATTTTTTCCATTAATTTCACACCCAAAAAAACATGATTGCCTGCACACAGGTCTTTTGGCCAGATAAAATTCATAGCAGAAAAACCCAAAGAAGTTGCAACCAAAGTACACAGGTTTTAAAAAAATTATATAAATCTGAACTGGTTGAACCAGCAAAAATTGAAAAATTCCTCACAAATGCACATATTGACACCGCAGCTCAGAACAACAATATAATTTAATATCATGTGAGGAAGCTTTTCTTTCCACTCAATCTCACTTTTGAGCGATTTATTAAAAAAAAGTTTGTTTATTCACTGCCATCTGGCCATGCTCATTTCCTATTTAATGTCCTCAGATCCGCCGCCTGCCACCCCAGTGTGGGGCAGCGGTGCTCTACCACCTAGAATTTTCTGCCCAGCGAGCAAATGCGTTCAGATGGGCTCAAACAGCCCACCCACCTCGTCCAGCTGATTTATCCCCCCACGGGACTTAGCGCTCCACCTGGCGCGCATCCACCCTTCTCGCCCCCATCCACTCGCCCTCCCTTGTTCCGCCATTCAATTTTGCCTCTGTGTTGACTATGGGCGTTTATTCCTGTATGCCAACAAGGAAATATTAACCTAGCCATTGCGGCCTTTGCGCCAGCTGGCTTTATTGACTTCTGCCCATTTAAGGGCTACTTTGATATCAGGTTCCAAACAGAGGAGGACGCTGCAGCGGTGGCAATAACTCCTTTAATTTACAAAAATACCCCTATTCCCACTACCCGTACTCGCCTCCCTTCAGACACCATCCTGGTGGTGTCATTTGCGAATCTCCCATCCCACCTCCCACCCCAAGTTTTATATGACCAGTTGGTCATGGGGCTTATGGCTTATGGCACTCAGCCCAACCTCATCTTTGCAGTACCCTCTGGTGCAGAGCGCCTCGCTGCCCCTCGTGTAACTGCCACCATTATCCCACACCACCCTGCCATAACCCACCAAATCCCCCCACGCTAGTGTTGCAGCAGCGCCAGACCATTTCTTTTGGGCTCAGGTTGATAATAGTCAGCAGATTTGTCCCCTCTGCTTTGGGCTCGACCATGCAAAAAAGCTTGCCCACATTCTGCTTCCACTGATGTGGCTTCAGAGCCCCCTCGGGTCCTGTATGGGGCACTTTGCTGCCCCCTCCCACCCTCCACTCTCATTTGATGGGCCAGAATGGGAAATCAGCCCCCCCCCAAATCTTCCAGCCACATTCTCCCACTTAAACCCACCCCAGCCAATCAGAGCCAGGCTTGGACCACCCTTTGCACCCAAGCACTCACCCATTCGCCCACTCCCACCCGCCCAACTTCTAACGCCATTATTCTCATGAACCAAAATCCAAGGGACCTATTGGTGAAGGTTGATGAATCAGGTAACATTTTCATTAGTTAGCATTCCAGTCAACCTCTCAGCCAATATGATTATGGTCAGGCCAAAATTTTCCTTCCTGACTTTGATGAAACCTCACCCCCCAGACATTTCACTCCTCTGCCCAATGCAGCCCCCTACCAAAGTGACCACCAGCTCGCCTTAGCTGCGGTGGCCTCTCCTCAGTGCCCAACCCTACGCAAAGCAGTGGCCCAATCAGTGGCTCAGTTCCAGAATGGCCTGCCCACCCTCTTATTCCCCCCAACTTCCCTGAATCTACATGCAGCGACATCTCAAAGTTATTTGATGATGCTGAAGTTGCTGTCATGAATGTCGCAACGCTCACCAAATTCAACCCTTCAGCTAAAATCACCCGCCACAGTATCTCCCTTTTTGCCCAACTTCCCAAAGCCCACAAAGAAGCTGAAATTCTTGTCGCAGCATTTGTTGAAGCACTTTACTATGCTATCTAAAAGAGGAGGTGGAAAACTCATACTACACCGACTTCCACCCCCACTATGCGGATGCCCAACGCCCTGGATCTCCACTTTGATCCGCTACTTTAATCAAAATCCCATGATTGGAGTGCATTTGTCTGAAGACCAACCCCTGACCCCCCTCACCCTCTGCCATGGTGGGTTGGCGATTTCCACTCCCCTCCTGGTTAGTAGTTTTATTTCTTTCCGTTCATATTTGATCAGTTTTTTGTTTTGATTTTGGTATTGTTTGTCCACTGGTCGGCATACCTTGAATAGTTTTATAGTTTATAATATCACGTGAGGAATTATGGGAAGCAGTGCACAGTGCACCATGAGGGAAATGCCCTGTACCTGATGGGATTCCCTATGAATTTTATATAATATATTTTACTAACATCTCAAATTTTCTTTTAGCTTCCATGAGCAAGTGCATTATGGAAAAATTCCTTCTACCTGGAGGAAAGGAAGCCATCACTGTCATTCTATCAAAAAAGGTGATAGACTAAACCTATCCAATTGGCGCCCAATCTCCCTAACTAATACTCATACTAAAATATTCATGAAAATTATGGCCAAAAGATTAGGGAAAATTGCAACTGATGTAATATTCCCATCACGATATGGATTTGTCCCTAGAAGATCCATATGGGACAATATTTACACAGTTGCAAATGTCTTCCAATCTAAAGCATCTGAAGCGCTTGTCTTTTTAGATTAACAGAAGGCATACAACGGGGTGAACTGGACCTATATCAGGGCCTGCCTTCAAAAATTCAAACTCCCAAATATGTTCATAAACTGAGTGATGTTGTTACAGAGTCAGCCACCATGGCTGTGCGCAGAGAAGGTTTTTTAACTAACCTAGCTTTTCCACAGAGGGGACTTAGACAAGGGGACCCTCTAAGCCCTCTACTATAAAATTTTAGTATTGATCGTTTAATCCAGAATAAAAATGCCCTCATCAATGGAATCAATGTTCAGGGCCAACCACCAATCAAAAGGATGGATTTCGCTGATGACTGTGTGGTGGATATATCCAGCAACCAGGATGCTCACATACTTGAGAAAGCAATAAAATAATACTCATCCATCAGCAACGCATCACTTAATGCTGAGAAAACAGAAATTATACTCCTGGGGAAAATCAAACCCATTGGATGCTATCTACCATGGGTCAACAGACCAATACAACATCAAGGCTCATCACCAGATATATGAGGTAAAGATCAGCAATTATTCCACTGGAACTTCCCTTCACTAACAAGCTGGCAGCTGGACCTGTCCGCCACTTGGGGATATGGTTAGAGGCAGGAGGTTACACCAACACCATGATGGAAACTAAATTTCTGGATAAAACTAGCCATTTAACCGTTCTTTGCTATGGTGTCTATAAAATTAAAGATTTTTCAATCTATTAATTTAGATTTTATATTATAGACAAACAAAACCACTCAGCCAAATCTAATTGCTCAATCAAATCAACCAAAAACCACCAACCACTTAGGCAAACCTGATGGAAATTATCAAAACAACCAATAACAAATCACCCCCCAAAGCTAAACTGTGTCCTATCAATTCAAACAAAAGCCATCAACCACTTGGTCAAACAAAAAACCTATCAATTCAATCAAATAACACCAAACTGCTACCTGAAACATCTCTATACTTAAAATCATTGAGTATGTGACATATCTTCCAAACTACTAAATCAACTTCTAATTAACTTGTCAATAGTATTTTATTAATTAGGTGAACCAAATTAGGCAGGTTTTTAAAATTTATAAACCTAACATCCAGATACCCAAAATCTACAGTATCTAAAGTTTATCAGATGATAAGCTCACATTGTAGCCTATAGGCTGTGCCAGAACTACTCTCAAGCCACACAGACTAACAGCTTCGCTGTTGCCCTCATAGCTAGTGAGCTGATTATCCTAACTACTAAATCTACTTAAACTCTAATACTGATTTTTATTGAGTTTCAGGTGAGCAATTAGTTATTTATTGGATAATATTTGCCATTTCTCACCCAATCACCCAAATATATTGAACCTATCATACTCAATAGTTTCAGATTTGATCATATTTGCCAATTTTCACCCACTCACCCAAATAGATTAAACTTATCAGACTCAAAGGTTTCAGATGTCAGTCAGTCAGTGAATACATCAGTGAATGTGTTTTATTAAGTAGATATTTGCCAACTTTCACCCACTCACCCAAATAGATTAAGCTTATCTGACTCAATTAGCTTCAGGTGAGCAATTTGGTGAATTATTCAATGATATATGTCAATTCTCACCCATTCGCCCAAACAGATTGAACCCATTAGGCTCGATAATTTCAGATTCAATAAGATTTTCCAATTCTCACCAACTCACCCAAATAGATTGACCTTATTAGACTCGAAGGTTTCAGATTTCAGTCAGTCAGTCAGTCAATAAGTCAGTACGTCAGTGAAATTTTTTATTAAGTAGATAACAAAACGCTTTGCCTCCTTGCATGGACATCATACAGGTCTAACAGGATGGGTTATGATAGCCAACTCCATGATATTATCAATCATATGGTTTACAGCCCATGCAATTGCTTTCTCACCATCCTTCTTTAATACAATTTATGCCTTAATATAGGGATGGCTTTGGTCCAACCATAATGCCCCTGTGCGCCTTAAAACCCTATTTGGCCCTAGGAGGAATGGAGGTTTGGGTTAACTAATTATGCAGAGCAAGCGACCCATATACCAGGATCCTAGATAGCTCAGGTGACTATTCCAGATCTTACAGATATATATTGGGCTAAAGCAAGATCTAATTTTACAAGAGTACTCCAATTAAGAAACCCAGATCATCCAAACACATTGATTAAGTATCTAGCGTCTCACCTAACAGCTGGAGGACCACATGGGTCTCCTGTACACATTAAATTAATACTTATATCCATGAGAAGAGCAGAGTTGAAGATTCACATATGTGTCCAGATCAGTCATCAAGGACGCCCAAGGCTAACTCACAGACAGGAAGTTAATGGCCAAATAATTACAGATATCATAATAAACCGAAATCCAAGTACCATTACCAGGATTAATTACCTGGATCATATGGATATACCATACAGCCTGGAGACCCAAAGAACGTTCTGGAGAGGCACACATCACTCACTACTACAACTCAGGATATGGTCACATGTATGGAGATGCATGAGGAGAGTATATCACACAGCAGAATGATCAAACGCTGCCCATTTTTCATGCACAATATGTGGCCAATATGGAAGCTTAGTACACCGTCTAGAACAATGTAACATTGGTAGCTATCTGGAAAGAGGCTATGCGCTTATTCCGTCAAGACATTGGACAATCATTTAGTTTGGCTAGTAACATGTTCGCTCTCAAAGTGGAGTCACCAATCCATCTATTTCTATGGGCATTAATAGCAGCAATATCACTATGGACAATCCATACTATAGTACTGGAGTCTTTTACAGGAGCAACGCCTACCCTACAAGAAGCCATCAATCGTTTTCACTACCATATATTGGAACATTTTCAAGCATGTCTGTTTGGAAACATGACCCCACGCAACAAGGGTAATCAATTCATGGTTCCCTATATGGTTCCTATATATTGACCCATTCCTTCACTCATGCTACATCCAAGGATAAGTAAGCATAAAAACCCCCTATCGCCTAAACTTGGTGGTCCTGGAGATAACAAGAGGGGCTATGAACCCTTTGGGGCGTCCTCAATTATTCATAGTTAATTATTATTTTATCCTCACTATATTGGAAGTGTACATACCCTGGTCAACCTTCCCCAAATAAATATATTCCCTCCATCTTTTCGTTTTTTGACCTCTCCGCTTATTTTCAGCTTTGAGCCCTTTTTTTACGTTTTGCAACAGTCAGGATAACTGTTACACTAAGAGTATTTTTAAAATGACCCTAATTGTTCAGTGCCTCAGACTGAATGATCTGCCATGGCAATCTGAATATCAGTTATCAAGCCCTCATCAAAATAATCGTTTAACATCATTCATAATTACCCAATTAACATTAATCAAAATTAATCATCATATTATATCAACTGATTAATTATGACCAATATTTTAGTTAACAACCATTGCAATACAATAGATGTTTATTAACAATCTTCAAAATGCTTAATATGTGAGTAAGATGGATAATGTGGTCAGCAAAAATTTCAACACATCCCCTCACTTGATCAGATTACACAGAGAGACAGTTTTTCAGAGGCAAGTACTTTTTCTTGAAACTTAACTAACAAGTTTGGTTAAGAGGTCCTTACTTTGGACTTAACCAACGTATTAGTTCAGCAATCTCCTTCTTGCTGCCACCTCCGTAGAGAACAGTCCTATGGCCTCTTGCTGTACCAGGACTACTTTGGGCATCATCACTGATAATATTTCTGAAAATTTTTACTCCACCAGGTTGAGCTCTCCATGTGCAATTAGAGCGGATCTTATTTTTTCATTCCTAGGGACTAATCATGGCGATTTTAGTTACAGCCCATCATGATCCTACTGACATACTCTAACTCCTCAGGACTACTCCCAACGGACCCAGTTGCAACCTGGGCTGGTTCTTCTTACTGATAGTAGGGAACACTTCAAGATGATTTTGAGTGCAGCTAATAAAATTTTATTTTTTAAAACATTACATTTTTATATTTTTTATATTTTTTTGTTTATGTTTTATCTTATATAATATTTTGTATATATTTTAGTACCAATTTTTAAGAATTTTTTTATACTTGGTTAACTATATGACCATTGAGGATATTTTGATTTGTATAGGCATCTGTTGCCAATTTTTTAAAATTACTCCAAATGGGGCTTGTCTATTAGCCATCCAGCTTATTCTGGTGGCCAGATCCATGTGTATCACAGTAGGATAATTTATCCTCAATTTCAAATCATTTTATGGGTAATCATTTCTTATCATCATACTTTTTAGCCTGGATCCTTTTCCTGAGGGCTTTGTCAAACGCTTGGGATTGTAAATTGATCACTATTTTGGCTAATCAATATAAATGTTGGTCAGAACTCATTCACATTGTTAATTTTGAGGCTGAGTAAAAATTGGCGTTAAGGTAGCTTTTCTTCCCTAGAATAATCTAAAGTTTGCTTTTATAGTTGATGAGTGATAGCTTATATTATAAGTGAATGTCACCAAACTTAAGTACAAAGCCCAAAAAGACGTTTTACCTTCAACTAGCTTATGTAGCATAACAGGTAAGGTAGCATTAATTATTTCAAATAGTCCATTCATATCTGGACAATATGGGACTGGTACAACTCCTTTTATCATATCAGTTCATTCAATTGGGGTATGACAAATGAAGCAAGGTTCATTCCATTATCATTCAGGATCACTTGAGGACAGCCATGCCAGTATATCACTTGATCAGAATAAATTTCTCAGTATATATTGCATCAACCTAAACCATAGCTTTAGTTTCAATTATCTTTTTAAATGATAACTGAGACAATGATATATCACACTTCCTCCAGGGCTTGTACTTAGGGGTCCCATAACATCAATTGACACTATATGCCAGGCGAAACCTGGTCACACTAACCAATATCCAGCCACATTTTTGTGTATCTTGTGGAGCTGACACTCCACACAACAGGAAAGGAATCTTCACATCATATTCTACAATTCCTAGTAATAATATTGGTGAATGTGCTTTAAAGTCTTCTTGAGGCCATCATGGCTAATGACTTCATGAGCGGCGTGAATTATTTTTGTTTGTTTGGATGGTTTTGGAAACAGAAGCATTTTATCATTCAGTAGTTTAAATAATTGCCCTTTTTTGTTCTGTTCCCTCCATGGCTTTTTTGTAGTGCCGCTTGAACTTCTTGTGGCTTGTCTTCCAATTACCCTTTCTGATTTTCTAAAATTGGGCATCAGAACAATTTTGCACTGAAAGAATTTTCAGCAGTCTATGTAATATATTATCCTTTTGGTTTTTATCCCCAGCGTGATGTTTTGACTTCATAGTCATAGGCTTGCAATTTCAAGGCCCATCATGCTAGTCTCCATTCAAATTCTATTAAGTTATGCAATCAATGGAGAGATGCATGATCTGTTACAACCTTAAAATGGATCCCATCAATATAAACATGGAATTGCTTAAAAGCGTAGATAACTGTAAGTCATTTGTGCTAATTTATTTTATAGTCTCTTTTGGCCTTTGTTAGGGTACAGATGGCATAGCCACTGAGTGCTCTTCACCTTATTCATTTACATGACTAAGTATGGCACCTATTGCCATAAGCAATGCACCCAATTGTATAATAAACGGTCAATCAAAATTTGGATATTTAAATCTTGAGCTTGTTATTGAGTATTGCCATAATCTGTCAAATGCCCCTTGGGCCATCTCATTCCATTTGAACCCTTTTTCAGATCCTTAAGCAGATGGAATAATGGATCCGCTTTTTTTGTAAAGTCCTTAATGGAACAAAGACAATAACTGACCATTGCCAAAAAGGACTTGGATATTGCAAACAATCTTTGGCAATGACATCCTCTCAGTAGTTTCAATCTTTTTCTTTTTAGGTTGTATCCATCTGTGTTTATATGGAGCCCAAATATCTTACCACCTCATTAAAAGAAGTGACATTTTTGGAGATTGATTTTGAGGTTAGTGGAGGCCAGTTTCTTGAACACTTCCTCTGAGTGTTGCAAGCGCTCCTTAAACATTTGACTAAATACATTGATGTCATCTAGATAGACTAGAACACAGGATAACTTGAGGTCGCATAATATTAATCCATAGCCCGTTGAAAAGTTTGTGAGGTTTTACACAAGCCTTGATGCATCCTCATAGGCTGGTAAAGCCCTTGTGCTGTTATTATGGCACAGTTCTTCTGGACTTGGATGACATATTGATCTGCTGATATCATGAAATAAGGGCCATCATCAAAAAACATTTTCCCCACCCAACTGATCCAACGCATAATTGATTCTTGGCAAGGGATAAAATCCTTTTTTGTGATTTTACTAGGATGGTGATAATCAATTACAACCCTGTTTGATCCTTCCTTATTTTTCCTGATTGATATTGGGCTAGCCCATGGACTGAATGAAGGCACGAGCAATATGTACTCCAACAACTTCTCTATTTCTTCAGCAACTACTGCCTCAGATGCTCTGGATTTCTGAATAGGCCTCATTATAATCAGGGTGACTCCTTGGTGTAAATTTGATGTAGTTCATTTTCCACACACCCCAAATCGTGGTCATTTTATGAAAAAATAACTCAGAATTGTTAAAATAAAGCTAATACTTCATTTTTCTGATTTTCTATTAAACCTGTTAATTGTTCCCATGTGATTAACATATGAATGCTTTCAGCTGAATCCAGCAATCCTAAACATTAAAATCCACAAATTTATGGAAAGAATAAAACTCTATTATTGGAATCAACTGGGTGAATGCAACTACTTGATTTTTGCTTGATCTCAATCAGCATTTTTCCAAGATTGGTTAATAGGGTATGAATTTCCCCATGACAAGAATTAGGATCCCTGGAGCTACCCAAGGTTCAACTCTTAATCTTCACCAGGGAGCCTCAATTTCAACATATGATTTCTCGAAAATTTTTAACATCAGTCCACTGCCAACCACTGTCTGCATCCCAGGCAGTATGACCAATTCCTTTTTTACTTGTATTAGAATCCCTCAGTTTTCACTCAAGCATTTTGATAGCAGCTGGATTTTTTCCAACTAGTTTATAACCATGAGAATGATGCCATCGTTAAGCATCACATTTGTAAATTTTTTCTTGTTGAGGGAAGCATCCCCTTTCAATGATAGATCAATGATAGCATCTGGCTCAAGATTGTCAAAGTATTCTCCTCAGAGTTGCACTTTACTCCATACATTCTCATGAAGTCAGTGCCAATGAGAATATCATAATTTTGATTAGGTAGGACATTTGCTGACTTGAACATGACTATAGATTAAAAATTAAGGGGTATGGCACTACAAGCCCCACAGGAAGTAGTAGGGTTAGGCTCAACTGTCCTATGCTGCTTTCAATGTGCTATATCCAGTGAAATTTTTAGAGATGTTTTACCAGCTTGTAGTAACAAAATTGAATGGTTCCCCACTATCAATAGTGGCCATCACTTCTACTTGTTAACCAAAATGTCAAAATATTTACACTCAGAGTATTGGTAAATAATGTTTTAAATTTTAAATTTTAAATTTATTGTGGGGAAGGCCGACCATGGGATGGACACTTCCAAATATGACTCAGACGAGACAAAACTTAGTACCAGGGGAGGCACCCCAGGGAAGCGATGCTATCTCTTGTTGCCAGCGGGAACGCCACTTATGGGAAGGGGGAGGGAACGTGTGTAGGGGGCGTAGCCACTATTGAGCACGTGTGGAGGAAGGGGTCTGATTTGATGAACCAGACTGGGAACCAGGAGGAAACCAGCTGTCGGCGACGTGGTGGGAGATATCTAAACATCCACGCTTGAAAGTGATCAACCAAATGATACTGGAATCTGTGGACAGCTTCAGGGAGGGTGGGTATGGATCCGGCGATGGCATCCAAGACAATCGTGTGGATAGTCCACATGGCGATTGCAACCACCAGAGCACGAAGGGAGGGTGGGAGGGGGAGGCCATTGATGAAGCAAACATATCTCTTGACAGACTGAAGGGATGTGTTTAATCCTGGCCTAGCAGACGTTGGACTTCGCGCCATATTACTTTAGAGGTGGGGCACTTCTCCAGGCGGTGAAACAGCGTTCCATACTGGCCACACACGACACAGGATGAGTGTAAAGCATTAGAGCGCTCAGCTGTACGATACACCCGCCTCAGGCAGCGCCACACATGGGAGCGGACTTGAGGCTGCAACAGAGGATGGTGTGCGTATTTCCAGATAGTCTTTTGGGTCTCAGTGGAATAAGGGATGTCCATCATGTCCAGGTAGTCCACCCTGGATAGGACTTGGGGTCGAATGGGGATCACGCCATCATGGATGGGTAGCCCCTGTACCTCTTGTGTGAACTGAGGAGAGGGGCGGCCTCTTCAGGTTGTATGTTCACTCAATACGAATTCTCCACTCTGCGCTTCGCATTGAGAGTAGGATTCGTTTGTAGTGGTTTTGGTCCCGTGAGGACCTGTGGCTGATGTGTGTGATGCGAGGTATTTCATCAGGGAGTGGGGGTTTGATGGATTGTTGAGGCTCAAGGCTCAGGAGAAGTTGGAGCGGGCCACGCGGGACCAGTGTTGGGATGGGAGTGTAGGAGCAGTGACGGCCGCAATCCAGGTGCCCAGGATCTTGGCGGCATGGGGTTTGAAGTCAAGTAGGCCCATGCCACCTTGATGATGAGGGCCAAACATGACCTCTAGCCATACTGGTGGAGGGCGGCCTGACTAAAGCCAACCTTGTAGCAAAGCATACAGGGATTTGAAGAAGCTTGGGGAGAAGGGGATGGCGTGGGCTCCGAACCAGACTTTGGATAGGAGCATAGAGTTGGCAAGAACAACCCTGCCAGTGAGGGTAGTAGGGTGGGCTCTGAGAGAGGCGATTTGCTTCGTCACGTTGTACAGTATATGGCACTCCATTACTGCTGACGCATATCCACCTGCCTCCAACCACACGCCCAGATGGCGTACCGGTCCTATGGTAGGTCGTGGCACAAAGGGGAGCACCAGTGGAGCGGTGTATTTTGAGTTAGTAAGGCGTGGACGTGGGCGAGCAGATGGGCCGGGTTGGGAACTACTTGCTGGGGCCCAGCAGTTCTGAAACTGACCAAGGAGGATGATTTCGGTTTTAAAGCGTTCAGTGTTGCATTGCTTACCTGGGAATATTCCTAGATGAGGGCTTCAAGCGCGCGTGCATCTTTGTTATTAGACACCCCCACCACGCAATCATCTGCAAATGCCATCATCTTGACTAGAGTTTGGCCTGGCACATGGACCCCAGTGAGTTGAATATCACATTTCACAGTAGTGGGTCAAGGCTGAAGTTGTATAAGAGTGGGCTCAGGGGGTCCCCTTGTCACAGGCCCTTTGAGGACGGACTACTTCCGTTAGGAAACCTGGGCCGCGCACTGCCATTGTTGCAGATTCCGTGAGCAGCATCACCCAGTTAATGAAGCGGGGAGGTAGGCGGAATTGTTGGAGGCAGGCCCTAAGGTATCCCCAGTTTACTCTATCATAGGCCTTTTGTTGGTCCAAGAATACAAGTGCCCCAGAGGCTGTGGACTGACACACATTAGCCACAGTGTGCACGTTATCCCAAATTGACCTTCTGGGGATAAAACTGAATTGTTCTGGAGAGATGGTGGCAGATGCTACAGTCCCTAAATGGTTAGCCATGATTTTTGTTAAAATTTTGGTGTCTGTGTTTGTTAGAGAAATGGGGCGCCAGTTGGCTAAGTCTAGCCTATCCCCTTTCTTGAAGAGTGTGACTGTAAAGGCCTCATGTCCTCCTGGTAGGAGGCGCGTTTCCAACAGGCTTTGGTTGAGTGAGGCTAGCAGCAATGGGGATATATATTTAAAATAATTTTTGTAGAACTCATATAGAATGCCATCTGGGCCTGGGCATTTTTGGTTTGGCGCACCGAATGGTAGTCCATAATTCGTTCGGAGTAATTAAATTCATTATTTCTGGGTATCAGAAAATGGTGCGGATATGAGCTCTGTCAGAAATTCCGCCATTTCAGCCGGCTGAATTGGTTCAGCTCGGTATAACTCGGAGTAATATCTTTGCGTTTTGATTGCCACTTCAGCTGGTGTGTCCACAATAGAATTATCCGATCTTTGCACCTGTGTGCAGGCCACACTCTGGTGTGGTGCAAAAAAATTTTTTGAAGAAGTATGCGGTGCACTTGTCGCCTTTAGTGATGCATGTGGCCCTGTATTGGACACAAACCCGATGTTTGTGTTGCCTTTCAAGTGCGTTGAGGTGGGCTGCTGCCTCCGCCCACTTCTGGCCCCATGCAGGGCTATATCCTGAGGCTGGAATGTTGGACTCCAAGTGGGCCAATTCCACCAGTGCACATGATATAACCGCCGATGTGGCTTGTGAGTGTCTGGATGAGAGATGGCGATAGTGGCGGATGGTGTCTTCTTTGAAAGTTGCCCATGTGGAAATGGGGTCCGCACAAAATGGTGTAACAAACAACTTTGCCAAAGTTGCCTCTTCCACCCACATGGAAAATCCTGGTGACGCGAGCTCTGGGGAGCGGATTTTGCACCAATGTGGGGCCTTTGCAACTGTGACAGGTAAGTGGTATGTTATTGAGACCAGTCGGTGGTTGTAGAATTCCATTTTCGTTGTTTTGAAGTGGGAGATGTGGGGTTGGAATTTCGCCGGTGCTAGAATAAGGTTGATGCAGGTCATGGACCTTAATTGGCCGTTGTGGATGTGGGGACGCGTCATGTTTTTGAGAAGTGGGGCATGTCACGGCAGCGCATCCATTAACCCAAGGGTGGCTTTTAGAATGCATAGTTCTATGTGACCCTGTGAGGCGTGGGGTGAGGGCGGCCACCGGTCCGTTGGTGAGGTTAGCCAACAGTTCATGTCACCAATTAGGAAAGAATTGGGGGGTAACGGGAGGGATTTGACCAATGAGAAAAATTCCCGACGCTCTTGTGCACCGTTTGGGGCATAAATGTTGACAATTGTGTGTGCAACATTGGCCCATGAGAAGGTGACAACGAGCACTCAGTCATTTAGGAATGTTTCTGAAGATGTAAATTTGAAAAAATTGTTTTTCTGAATTAGCACCCCACAGTGCTTTGACCAAAAGGATAGGGATGGTAGGAGCATTGTTTTCCAAGCTTCCTTGGAACCTCGTGGACAGTGGGTTTCCTGGATGGCCAGGATATCCACGGGTAAATTGTTTTGTAAAAAACTCAGTTTCCTAGCCTGGGACGGGGAGGCCTTGAGTCCGGTGATATTCAGCGTCCCTAGAGTGAAGGTTTCCCCCATCGCACCTTAGGTGTGAGGGGGTGGGCCCCCTGGCCCATCAGCCTCTTCCAGGTCCCCACGGGCTTTCACAGCAGCGTGGGTATTAGCAGCAACGCTATCGGGGTTTTTGTTAATTTTTGCAGAAAGAGTCGCGTTAGCTTTGGCCTTCGCTTTTTGTTTTCCCGACGTCAGATGAATTTTTTGCGGTGCGGGAGTATTGGTAAATAATGTTTACTGAATATATAGTGGCATCAGTTTCCAAATCCTGAGTGTGAATAATTTGGGCAGATATATCAGGAAATGAAGCCTTGATAGTAGTGATAGGAATCAAAATGTTGCCATCTTCTAATTTCATTTTCACAATTCATTATCAGTGTCAGTGTTTTATCCTTTTCCAATAATTGGGGAGCATAAGGTCGAGCAACATCTGATATAACTTTAGGTTTATTTGCTTTTGCTTTCACTTGAGTTATTGCATTGATATGTGGGCCTGTGCTCTGCTGGGAAATCATAAGCAGGTTCGTCATTAAATATGTAAAAGTTGTCAATTTCTTGAAGCTTATCTGGTAGAACTGACATCCTAAATATCTAGATCATTCCTCATCTAGACTGCATGGCCTTTTCCTGACTCCTCGAAGGCATTTTTCCGGTATGAAGTTCACCTGATTCTTTGGTTTCTTACTTAAGTAATGAGCAGCATAATGTCCAATATTTCACCATCTGTTACAAGTGATGCGCGGCATACTACTAGGCCAATTTTGGTCTATTGGGGTCTTTCCTCCATAAATTAGAAAAAACTTTTTTTTGTTTTAAGGTTCATTACCAAATCTGAGTTAAAAGGCAGTTGTTGTTTAACACTTTGATTTGGTGCATCAAAAGTGGAGGCCAGCGTTTTCAGGTGCTCCACAATTTGAGAGATGGTGTTATTGTTGGTGAATGCTGATGCCATAACATTATGTATTCCTGATAAGGTCAGAGAGCTGCCTTCATTGCAATGCAAGCGTAGCAAGTGCTTATGTTTTTAGCTCCCATCAAACTTTCACCTCTTTGTATAAATGTTCAGCAAATTCTTCCAAGGTTCATTTTTCAGTTTTGTGTTCCCATGAATGCTTGCCTTAGGTTTAGCCATTTGCTCAGGCTACCAAATTCCTTATAACCACGTTTTTTGCCTGATTATATGACCTATTCTCCCCCTTCAAATGGGGTAATACCAAATTAGGTAAGTGGTATCCAAACAATTGATAACAGTAACAGCTTTTTGGCGCTCACTGCAACCAAACATGGTCATTTCAAGAATTCTGAAGAAAGCTGGGGTATTATCCTGATGAAATGTTTACATTTTTGGGTGTGGCCCAATATCCTATAGTTTCCACAGACTCATTTGCAGGATGAGCAGCGCGGCTGCCATTCTGGTGCCAGATGGTGTGTTGTCAGGGGTCATCGCTGAAATGATGGCATAAACACTTGGCATATTTCAGGTAGGCTGAATGCTCCCTATATTACTTTCATATTCATATAGATCCTGATCCCCAATTTCAGTTTCCACGTGTATACAAGTACATTGATGTTTTCCATCTCTTTTATTTGTTTCAGGAGCTGTCCATGCTTATTTCATAATAGCTAATTTTTCCAAATTATGTCTGAAATGCTACTTTATACAGGAGTATATCCTTCTCCACTTGATATATTTTTTGCTCTAATTAGGAGATTTTCCTGAATAATTCATTTGGCTTTCATGATAAGGTCAACTTCTTCCACCTTGATACCATGACCTCCACTTTGGATAAATTTGCCTGAGCTTCTGACATTAGGGTGGTTTTTGTAAGTCTGGGGGAGCGTCCCCTTTTCCTAGACTGGGTGGTGTTCCCGTTCCCAACAAAAAAGGGTCCAAAAAGGGCAGCTGTCCCTCTCTTCTCAAAGGGAGATCTCACCCATGTGGAGATGAGAAATGGGACACAGCTCTCCCTTTGCATATCACACCACCTGTCCCCGAAATTACCTTTGCCAAATCAGTATGGCGAATTGAGGAAATTTGCACCAAAATATTTGAAAGCCGCCACTTCTATGGGCTAAAGGTTCTTTGAAGTCAATGGCAAAGAGCCCTCAAAATCAAAGTGAAGAATATTTAAACCCTCAACAACAAAGCCTGACAGAAACACACATTCAGTAAATGGGGAATCAAGTGTCAAATTCTCAGAAAAACTTGGCCAATAGCATTGGGCCATTGGGAAATGTTGTCCTCAGTTCAAATGCCTACTTCAAAAACTTTGGGGGATAAAGTCCAACAGATGTGTACCTCTTAAGAAAAATGAGTCCAGTGTTGAATCCTTAGTTAAACTCTCCAATGGCATCAGGCCATTGGAAATATTGTTGCTAATTTGGAACTCATCTCAAAAACATAAGGGACAAAGCCTGACAGGCATGTGCTCCCAAGATGAATGTGCTGAATGTTGGATAGACAGCGTAACTTGTCAATGGCGTTGGGTCATCATCAAATGTTGCCACTAGCCTGAAACCCTCCCCTCAAAAGTTAAGATCAACGTTTGATGAATTTTGCTTGGCTGAACAGATGCCAGAGTGGCTGGGTGTGGGCAGGTTGGATATCCTGACCTGTTTCTGACCTCTTAGGACCATCCCTATGTGGTGTGGCCTTGGGAGGTTCCTGTTGCCCGTTGGGTGAGATGCCATCATGCTAACCATAGGAAACGTGGTGAAAACTCAATTTGGGCGTGTGAGGTTAAACCAATGGCAACTTGGTCCACTGCCAACTCTTTTTAAAGTCAGTTCATATTGAATTTATTTTCCCCTCACTCAAAGTTCACCAGGTTAGGTCAAATCTTGAGGGCCCCAATCCTGAGTCTTTATAAGCTATTCTCCAAATCAATCGTCTATTTAAGCAGTCATAACACACTGAGAAAATTAATAGTTGATTTTCTATTTTAAATCTAATAAAGTCATTTTTAAATCATCGTTTTTATTATGATGAAATTCAAAACACTTAACCCAATCCCATTTTTCCCAGCTCCCAAACCCGTGGGCCCTGGGGCCATGATATCCAAGTTTGTTATTGGGTTCATATTCACATTTATAACCCAATGGCGCTTGCTGGTGAAATCTCTTCCCGCTCAAATAACTGTCATTCAAGCAGCAGTGCATCTGGCATTCAGGCTTGCCATTTGGGTACTTTAGCATCCATACTGGCAGGCCGGTCTAAACTTAACTTGCTGCTATCCTGAAATAATCAACTATCCACTATTTTCAACCATTTCCGACCTCCCTATCAATATGGGCGCAGAAGTGGTCATCTTCTATAAGATTAATAGGGTTGTGAAGGAATTTTACTATGGCTGCACGACCCCAGTGTCTCCAATTTTTTATTCAGTCCACCCACAAAATGGGATTTTCATGCTTAAAGCCGCCGATGTGGCCTTGGTTTTGGATCCCAGCTCCAAATATTACCCACATATGATTCTAAAAATGACGCTTCCCCCGCGCCCATGTTGGTTTATTGTAGCACTCCAGCTTATAAGTCATTGATGGTTCAGCCTGAAGAAGAAATGGTTCAACCCCTTTGCTGCACCAGTTCTCCTCCTGTCAAAAACCTTGTGATTACTCACAATCTAATTTTCAATCTCTTCCTTATTAACAGACTTGACCATATCTGCTAATAAACAGAAATTCGCCTACTTTTTATTTCCAATATAAATTAGTATTGGAGCTCACCAGGCGTCCTTTGGGGCCTTGGTTGACAATGAAGCTGCGGGTAACTTTATACACTTAGAGTTGGCTCACCAGCTTGATCTTGACCTGGACTTGGGTCCTGCATTGATGGTTTCTTCTTTAGCCTCCCAGCCATAATACAAAGTATGGCGCCCCCTACCTTTCTAAGTTCACCAGTTTAGTTTTTGCAATCGTTTCTCAGCAATTCATAACCTTGTGTTCCCAGTAATTTTGGTTGTAGGTTGGTGGCGCCAGCAGCATGTAAGGATTCATCTTGAATCAAATATGCTGTTGTTCTCTAATGGTCAGATGAAGGGCGAGTTTCCTTTACTAGACACTCTTACTAAAACTCAAGGTCATGGATCAGTTACTTCCATTGTTTCCCCTATGGGTCTCCCATTGGATTTTACAAAAGCGTTGATAAGATATCAAAGTATCTTTGACTCTGATAAGGCGGACCATCTTCCCCCACATACTTAATCTGACTTGAATTTTTGAACGATGGTGCAGGTAGTGAACATAAACTTCCCACTGTACCCGCATACAGCGGAGGAGGTTGCCCTCAATACATGGTTGGATGACATGCTTTAGAAGAGTTAGTTATTCAAAAAAACATCCCCGGTTGCCTCTCCCATCATCTTTACCAAGAAGGCTGATGGTTCCCTTTTTCCCTGCATGGATTACGACCACCTTAATAAAATAACGGTTCATAATCCCTACCCACTGCCTTTGGAACAGACAATTGGTCAAGCGATTGCCAAACTGCGTGTGTTCTCAAAAACTCAGTCTTGTTAATGCCTTCAATCAGATTTGGGTGAAGGAAGGTTAGGAATGGCTTACCGCAATCTGAACAAAATGGGGCTTATTACAATTTCAAGTAATTCCTTTAGGTCTAAAAAATGCTCCAGCCACATTCTAAAGGATGATCAATAGTGTTCTGGGTGATCTCTGGTTCACCTGCGCGGTTGCATACATCAATGATATCTTGGTACATTCCCCTACTCCTGAACAACATGCAAAGGACCTGGAGGCGGTAGTGGATGTCTTACATAAGACGGGCCTGTTCATTAAGCCTTCAAAATGTGAGTTTTACAGGGAAGAGGTTACCATCTTGGGCAATCTTGTCTTAAATGATGGGTGTGCCATTCCCCCCAGAAGATTAGATGCCATCCGCAAATGGCCAACTCTTACAACCCAAAAACATTTGAAAAACTTCTTGGGTACTATCACATTCTTAAAGAAATTCTCCCCTACCCTATCCCAGTTAGCCACCACAATTTATCTGCTCACAGGTAAGAATGTCCCTTTTTGTTGGACGCCTGAGTGCCAGCAGGCATTTGAGTCAATTAAAGAGGTATTCTTGTCACCCCCATCTTAAAACATGCAGACCCCTCCAAACCCAATGCTGTAGCATGTGATGCATCATCCATTGTGGTGGGCTGTCTTGCTTCAGAAACATGATGGGTTGGAGCATCCGGTCACCTACTTTTCCTGCAAGTTCTCACCCACCAAATAGTCCTGGGTCATCTATGATAAGGAGCTGGCAGCCATAGCATGGGCCTTGACCCATTGGCAATATCACTTGCAGGGCGCTCAGAATGAGTTATTAGTACAAATGGACCACCAAGCTCTTCTTTATTTCTTCAAGCCCAAAAGTTGAAAAACCAGCAGGCCTGAACTTACCGTGATTTGTATAGCTTTATCTTCAAGTATGAGTTTGAAAAAGGAGAGTTGAATTTCCTCCCTGACTTTCTAAGTTGCAACCCCACACACTGTCCTGTAGACTCAGATGAGGCGGATCTGGTCACAGTCATCCCTCCCACCCAAATCTTATCCATAGTACGTCCAGTGGTTTCAGCAGCTGACTTATCTCCGGATGCACCCCTAATCTCATGGACTTTGGCAGCGCAAATGGCCTGTGCGGAAGATGTGGATCTTCTGAAGCAGTTGTCCTCCCTGCTTCAAAACATTCCTTTTATTCTCTGGCTGAGGGTCTCATTAAATTTTGGTCACAGGTTTGGGTTCCTCCCCTCCTTTGAGCTGAAGTTATTCAGGCTCACCATGGTCCTCCTACAGTTGGACATCCAGGTTATAAGAAGTGTATTGACTTAATCAAGCGTACTTACTAATTGGGTGGGCTTAACAAAGGAGGTTTTGGCCTGGATCGCGGACTGTGTAACTTGAGTGCATATAAGTCTGATTGGTCTGGAAAGAATAGTCTCCTTCACCCCTTAAAGCAGGCAGAGGGTCCATGGACATTGATGTCTGTGGAATTTATCGTTGAACTTTCCTTTTCCAATGGGTTTAGAGTGGTGATGGTGGTTGTTGACCGCTTCACTAAATTTTCTTATTCATTCCATGCTCCTCCACTATTACCTCTGATGAAACTGCTCATCTCTTTGTGCGCCATTTGTTCTTATGTTTGGCCTTCCACAGGAGATTGTCAGTGGCAGCAGACCCCAGTTCATGGCACAATTTTGGAACAAGCTCTTAGCAATACTGAAGATTATGCCCTGTCATTCGATTGCATACCATTTCCAGTACAATAGACAAACTGAACGGGCTAATCAGATTCTGGAACAGTACCTGCAGTACTATGCTGCAACTGCTCAGGATATTTGGGCTTATGATTTCCCTCTTGCTCAGTTTCCATATAACATCAGAAAACATGCCTCCAGTGAGTGCCCCCATATGGAGCAACATTGGGGCACAAACCATCATTCTCAGATGGCCTGTGCCTTTACACATAGGTACCAGCCACCGCCAACCAAGCCAGCATATATGTTTCACACAATCTTTGGTTTTGGAGCATCTGACCTAAGGCTATAAGTGATTACAAACAGTTTGCAGATTGGAAGAGGCTCCTGGCACATGAAATAAAAGTTGGTTCACATGTCATGCTCAATACACGCCACTTATGGATGCAGGTACCCTCACGTAAGTTCACAATTAAATGCTTGTGTCTCCACTTGGTGGAGAAATAATTGGATAATGGCGCTTTTCAGTTAAAATTGCCACCTAACTGGAATCAACACCCAGTTTTCCATGTGTCTCAGTTGCCCCGTTTCAAGGGGCAATCCCCTTAGATCCAGAGCCTATTGTGATAGAGGGTGTGGAGGAGGCTGAAGTCAAGGACATCCTGGCTTCCCACAAATCTTAGCGATTGGTCCAATATCTTGTCACTTGGAAGGATTATCTGGCCTACAAGAACAGTTGGGTCAGAGCACAAGATTGCACAAACTGCTTGGAGCTGGTCGAGGCTTTTCATGCCACCCACCCAGAAGCTCCCTGTCCTCCCCCCAAATATTGCTACTTAGATGGCAATCAAGTTGCCAAAGGCCCAAAAATGTGGCCCTTACTCAGTTCCCCTGAGGTGGCACCCCCCCCTTTTGGCAAAAGGGAAGGGTAATGTAAGTCTGGGGGAGCATCCCCTCTGCCTAGACCAGGTGGTGTTCCTGTTTCCAACAAGAAAAGGGTCCAAAAAGGGCAGCTTCCCCTCTCATCTCACAGAGCAATCTCGCCCATGTAGTAGATGAGAGATGGGTCACAGCTCTCCCTTTAAAGATCCCACCACCTTTCCCCACAATTGCCTCTGGCGAATTAGTATGGTTAATTGAGGAAATTTGCACCAAAATACTTGAAGTTATCACTATCATGGGCTAAAAAATCTTTAAAGTCAATGGCAATGAGACCTCAAATTTAAAGTCTAGAAACCTTAAACCCTCAAAAACAAAGCCTGACAGGCACACACATTCAGTAAATGGGGAATCAAGTGTCAAATTCTCAGCAAAACTCGCCAATGGCATTGGGCAATTGGGAAAAGTTGTCATCAGTTCAAATGCCTGCTTCAAAAAAATTGGGGACAAAGCCCAACAGGTGTGTAACTCCTAAGAATGTGCCCAGTGTTGAATCCTTATTTAAACTCAGAAATGGTATCAGGTCATTGAAAATATTGTTGCCAATTTGGAGCTCACCTTGAAAACATTGGGGACAAAGCCTGACAGGCATGTGCTCCCAAGATGAATGTGCTGAATGTTGAATATTCAGCGTAACTTGTCAATGGCGTTGGGTCATCATCAAATGTTGCCACTATTTGAAACCCTCCCCTCAAAAGTTAGGATCAACGTTTGATGAATCTTGCTTGGCTGAACAGATGCCAAAGTGGCTGGGTGTGGGCAGGTTGGATATCCTGACATGTTTCTGACCTCTTAGGACCACCCCTACATGGTGTGGCCTTGGGAGGTTCCTGTTGCCCGTTGGGTGAGACGCCATCATGCTAACTGTCAGAAATGCAGTGAAAACGCAATTTGGGCTTTTGAGGTTGAACCAATTGCAACTTGGCCCACCACCAACTCTTTAAAAATCAGTTCAAATTGAAGTTGTTTGTCCCCTCACACAAAGTTCACTGGGTAGGTTATATCTTTTTTTTAGTACTAGATGGTGGGTAGGTCATATCTTGATGGCCCTAATCCTGAGTCTTTATAAGCTATTCCCCAAATCAATTGTCTATTTAAGCAGTCATAACACACTGAGAAATTTGACAGTTGATTTTCTATCTTAAATCCAATAAAATCACATATCCCAAAATCATCATTTTTATCATGATAAAATTCAAAAACCTAACCCAATCACATTTTTCCAGCTTTCAAACCGCAGGACCTGGGGCTATGATAGCCTGGTTTGTTAACAGGTTTCTATCCACATTTATGGCACATTAACACTTGCTGACAAAATATATTCCTGCTCAAATAAATGTCATTCAAGCAGCAGTGCCTCTGGCATTTGGGCTTGCCATTTGGGTGCTTCAGCATCCAGACTGGCAGGCCAGTCTAAACTTAACTTGCCGCTATCCTGACTTTTTTGTTCACGCTCACCATCACCTTCCATGGCTGCTGGATCTCACCCTGAACAGAGGACATGTTATTCTTCAACAAGACTCAACTACCCCTGTAGTGAGCACCAATTTTAGACTTTAGGGTCGTTTACTGCACAGGTTTGTTGTGAAATAATAAAGATACTAGTTATATGGTGACAACTAGTAAGTTAAGTCTCCAGTGTAAGTAGCTTTAAATCTGCTCTGGTAAATTGTGACTTGAGAAAAGTAACTAGGGAACTTTATTACCTTCAATTGCCAATATAGACATAAATAACTAATATATATCATTGGGATTGTGGTTTTTTATTAGAGAATGATAGGTGTTTTTATAGGCAAAAGGTGCACAACTTTTTAGGTGACTCACTGAAAATCAACTGATTGTTATACCAAAACTTTTGGCCCTTAGGGTTAACTTCCAAATGATGGTGGATTCCTTCACCTTAGTTAATCCTCAGTGGTATAACCTTTACAGATTGTCAGCTATCCCTTCATGATAGGAACCATATACATATATTAAAGGGGAAGTGTTGCCTGGTTATGAATACTAACTACCTTGAAGCAGGTATTAAAATAATTCAGTAGACTCATAAAAATGACCCTAATTAATGCCTCAGCTGGAGTGATCCACCATGGCAATCTGATTATCAGCTATCAAGCCCTCATTGAAATACTCATTTAATATTGTTGTTGAGGATGATCCCCAATGAAACATTAATCAAAACTAATCATTGGATTATATCCTCTGATTAATTAAGACTAATAATCTAGTTGACAAACATTGTCAAACAATAGTTTATCTATTAAAAATTTTAAAATGCTTAATCTGTAATTGAGATGGATAATGTGGTCAACCAAAATTTCACCAAAACCTCACACATAAGACTATGGTTCCAGTACAGTATCTATGCTGGAACAAAGAAATATAAAGAAACTTCTCTTTAACCGCTCAAAGTCACTTTTGAGCGATTTTAAATTTAAGTTTATTTATCCACAGCCATCTGCCCAAACCTATTCTTTGATGTCCTTGGCTCTGCCGCCTGCCACCCCAGTGTGGGGCAGCAGTGCACCCCCACCTAGCGTTTTCCACCCTGCAGGCAAGCGCGTTCGGACAGGTTCAAACAGCCCGCCCACTGCTTCCAACCGTTTTGTCCCCCCACGAGACCTAGCACTCCACCTGGCGCGCATCCACCCTTCTCGCCCCCATCCTCTCGCCCTCCCTCGCTCTGCTATTCGCTATTGCCTCAGAGTGGACTATGGACGTTTGTTCCCATATGCCAATAAGGCAATTATTGACCTAGCCACTACAGCCTTTGCGCCAGCTGGCTTTATAGACTTCCACCCTTTTAAGGGCTACTTTGACGTTGGGTTCCAATCTGAGGAGGATGCTGAAGCGGCAGCATGAACTCCTCTAATTTATAAAAAAACCCCCATTCCCACAACCCATACTCGCCTCCCTTCAGACACCACGCTAGTGGTATCCTTTGCAAATCTCCCATCCCACCTTCCACCCCAGGTTTTGTATGACCAGTTGGTCGCGGGGCTCATGGCTTATGGCACTCAGCCCAACCTCATCTTTGCCATTCCTTCTGGTGCAGAACGCCTTGCTGCTCCTCATGCAACAGCCACCATCATACCACACCACCCTACCATAGCCCAACAAATCCCACCCCACGCTAGTGTGGCTGCAGCACCTGATCATTTCTTTTGGGCTCAGGTCAATAATGGTAGGCAGATTTGTTCCCTCTGCTTTGGCCTTGACCATGCAAAAAGAGCGTGCCCTAAGGCCAAATCTGCTGATGCAGCTTCTGAGCCCCCTCTGGAGGTTCAGTATGGGGCGCTTTGCTGCCCCCTCCCACCCTCCAATCTTGTTCAGTGGTCCCACATGGAAAATCAGCCCCACCCAAAACCTCCATCCTCACTCTCCCACCTAAATCTACGCCAGCCAATCAGAGCAATGCTTGGACCAACATTTGTACCCAAGCAGCTGCCCATTCGCCCAATTCTACCCACTCAAATTTAAACGCCACTATTCCAGTGAACCAAAATCCATGGGATCTATTGGCTGAAACTGACGAATCAGGTAATATCCTTATTAGTAAGCATACAGGTCAACCTCTCTGCCATGGCGATTATAGTTGGGCAGAATTTTTCCTTCCCAACTTTGATGAAACCCCTACCCCTCGCCATTTTGCTCCTCTACCCAATACAACCCCCTTCCAAAGTGACCATCAGCTCACCTTAGCTGCGGTGGCCTCTCCTCATTGCCCAAAACTACGCACCGCGGTGGCCCAGTCAGTGGCTCAGCTCCAGCATGGCCTGCCCACCATCTTCTTCCCCTCTGACTTCCCTGAATCTCCCTGCAGTGACATCTCAAAATTATTTGATGATGCTGAAATTGCTTTTATGAATGTCACAACACTTGCTTCATTCAACCCCTCAGCCAAAATCACCCGCCACAGTATCTCCCTTTTCACCCAACTTCCTGAAGCCCGCAAAGAAGCTGAAGTTCTCCTCGCAGCTTTTGTTGAGATACTTTTCCGTCATTATCTTGATGCAGAAGTGGAAAACTCCTACTACGCTGACCTCAGCCCCCACTATGCAGATGCCCCAACGCCCTGGCTCTCTGCTCTGATCCGGTACTGCAACCAACACCCCTTGAATGAGGCGGGTCTTTCTGAAAACCAACCCCCTGACCCCTCCTCACCCTCTGCCATGGTGGGTTAAGCAGTTTCTGCTTCCCACCTGGTTAGTAGTTTGTTTTGCCATTTTGAGTGTTGTGATTGGTACTATCCATCCCCTGGTCAGCGTACCTCGAATAAATCGATAAAGAAATATAAAGAGCTAAAGTAGAACTTTGAATGGAGTAACTTTTAGATAATCCTCATCAAAATTATATAGTAAGAGGACTTTTTGATAAAATTACTCATCTTAAAATATTATTAAATTGGGGAGGATACCTAAGTGGTAGAGTAGGGACCTCTACCGCTGCCTCCCGAGTTTGATTCTGGTACTGGAACTTTGGGTAGGGGACAATTATGACTGTTGGCGTTGCGCACTAATGCCCCGAACCAAGATAGCGAATAGCAAAGGCGGTCCATGGAGTTCCTGGCCTATCATATGCCGCGCATGGAGGTTTTCTGGATTTTATCCTCCTTTCCCATTCATTTGATTTCCCTTAATTGGTGCAGTATCGTCCCCAGGTCGGCCCATCTCGAATAAAATAAAATAAATAAAATAATATTAAATTGATTAAGCTTATCCTGGGTTGCCCCTAAGCAAAAATCAAATAATGTACATACTAGAAGTATCCAATATGGAATATTAGCTGACAATTGATTACATGTTCAAGTTGCTTGATTTGTATTGGTTAATCTTATCAAGCATGTTAGTAGGATTCCAATACTTGTTAAAGATTAATTATTTTACATAAATTAGATTAAATAATATATAGTAATCTAGGATATAGGAGTAAGCAACCAATGTGAATAAAATCAGTCTAACTAGTTAGAAGGCTGAAGTCAATATATAGGTTATGCTAATCTCAGTATCATGGGTAAAAAAGTCAACTGACTGGATCAAACCAAATAAGATTTGGCATCTCTAAAACAATCTTATGTAGATGGGCCCAGATTTAGTTATATGTTATAGCCAACATATTAGATAAACCACTGGATGTTCATTTGGATAAGTTAATCCACTAGACTTTTGGCACCATTCATTTATCTAATAAACTGAATCAAATAAGATATGGATCCTAAAGCTCTAATTTACATAGTACCTTATATCCTTTGGATATTGATCATTTTGACAAAATCTTATGCAACAATAGATCATGTTTAAATAATAGCCTGAGGTTTTGATTCCATAAACAGGGGCCTGAATTAGAAATATCTAATAGCAGATATAGTATACCTTACTATTATTCATCGATTAAATGAGGAGTTTTATGTGAAATAGTCTGCTTAAATGGAAAATACTTATGCTCAGATAGTTTCTTAACTTATTTTGTATAAAGGAATTTTTAACCTTATACTGATTTGAGGCATATGTGCGTCCAAAAATTGTGGGGTATGTAAATCTAAAAATGCATATATGCATCCAAAAATGTGGGTTATATATACTTATTTCAAAATTTATCGAATATTTATGTTAAGGACAAGGACCAAAATAGTTACAAAGTTAGCCGTCGGCTAAGAAATTTTGTGAATTTAAGGGCCAAAAACGGAGCATTTTTTGAAAATTATTGAAAGGGCTAAAATATTGTTCTCAGAATTTTTTAGCTAGAGACATCAAACTGGTTAGTTCTTGATAACCTAATCAAACGAGTTATCTATAATTAATTATGTTAAAAACTCATAGATCTCATTGTCATACTATTACGTATGCTACGCTTGATTTTTAGCCTAAATTGTATTCAATGAGATTTTAATTTTTAATATTGTTCTCAACTTTTTAGCTTGAGACATCAAATTGGTAGCGCTAAATTGCCTAACCAAACGATAAGTGATTTATAATTGATTACGGTAAAAACTTATAGATTCCATTGCCATATTGGTAGATTTACTATTTAAGTAATAAATTGTTCACTGAAACCTTTATTTTGAACTAAGCGCTTGAAAAAATACCCCAAGCAGACATTGCTACCTCTAATTAGTTGCAAAGGCCTTAATCTAATTTACTTTAGTTTAATATCCACCTAGTGTTTTATATACCTCGATTCTTGGTCCGTTTGTGATTATAGAAAAAGTAAGCCTTCTGATTTAGATGGTATCCTAGCTGTTATTATGTCAGATGGTAATATTCCGAAAAGCGATGAGATTAGATTTCCTAATAAGTTGGCATGGTGAGTTATAAGGAAGACTAAGAATATTTCCACCTTAATAAGGTAAACCCCACAGATTTAACCACAACTTTATATTCTTATAATTAGCCTAATATGCTTGGATATAACATTAACCTAATTTCGTAATAATCAGTAGTTGCAGCATATATAGTTTCACCCACTTTAATGTACCTCATGAAACATACAGTTATTCTAGTTCTCTCTGGACTTACTTCACTCGCGGCTAATCCCTACCTTGGTCACCTTGCAGAAAAGAATGTGGTTGATGGGAAAACTGGATTAGATGTCCCAGTATCATCCTCAATGGTTTTAAGTCCCTCCGTGTATTGGCCAGGTCAAGGGGACTTCACATCGGCACATCTCCTTAACGTAACATTTGATACCCCGGAGGTATGCAAGGAGGAAGGAAGCTTTTTTCACAAAGTCAAAGTGTGCTTTAAAAAAAGAAACAAACCTATGTAACTTTGCCAAAGGTCAAAGTAGGCGTAAACACTACTTGTCATCATAATCCCTGTACTGTAACTGCCACTAGCCGCGCCTCCCTTCTGATTAATACTGGAACCTTATTCTTGAAATACCATGTTGATATAAACCAACTCATCAATCCAGAGCTTCCTCCAGAGTTCCAAGTCAAATATTTATTCCACTCTGACTTAGGAATTGCGCTAACGGGCTCTTCCAGCCACAGCATGTACTTTTCTCCCATTGCTCTTAGAGTATCTGGAATCAACCGTTATGAACGGAAAACACTAATTAGCTATCGCCTTCGTTCCTGGGAAACATCCATCACATTCCCCCTTATAACTCCTAATGGCACACTAGATGGCGTCTACTTTCTTGATAGATAAAAGTATGGATCTAGTGTACCATATTATGACATTTAATTCAGAAATCTTTTGTTTACCACGTTTTAACTATCTAAAGTTGAGAAGATAACTGAAGTTTATTTATTTATATTTATTGATCGAAGGCAAGATTGGAAGTACTAAGCTATCTATAACACTAGTCTACAAAGAAACTTTTTGGTCCCAGAAACTTTATTGGCTGGCCTATATAGTATTTTGCGCGGAATTCAAAAACGCCAACTATTTTTCTCTATTGCGTAAGGACTTAGTGTGACAGCTAGTAAATATGTTACATTAGCATTTACAGTAAAAATTAATCCATGTTCAACGCACCTAAAAGGTGTTGGTTGAAGGTTTCCGATAGTATTTGCATCAGGAACATCCCCTTTGAGAGTTCAGCAGTAATCTGCTAACATATTTGAGCTCCACTTCCCTTGAAACCTTTTTTCCATACTAGAAAAGTCTTGAAAGCGTTCACCATGTACCGGGTGAATTGGTATTAAGAGATCACTTTAAAGAACAGGCCGAGTCGCTGAAGGTATATTGGGATATCAAATTGCATTTTGACTTGCTTGTTATTCCGTTGTAATTGTTAAAATAACAGCCGGAAGAATGATCTTTTGGCTTTCTCCACACCATGGGAACTACAAATGACATGGCAAAAGTCATTTACCACCTCGTTAAAGCCTTGAACAAGTAACACAACAAATATGGGGCCCAACTCTTGTCCTGATCTCCTACCTTGCAACCAAAATAAAGTTGATAGCACTTTTTTATTAAAGGGGTAAAGTTCCGCCTTTGAAGTTTAAAAGTCAACTCACCACACACATAACAAAACGTGTCCGGATGGTTTAGGCACTTGCGCGGCATTTTTGAGTTTTCACACAAATAAAAGCTACTATTACAGAACAATAACACAGCGGTTAAGATAAGCCAAACAATACAAGCTTTTTATATAGAATACAATTGTACGCCCCTGTATGTTCTTAAACTAAGCACAACATAAATTTCAAGCACATTCTGCACAAATGTTCACCACGGTCACACATTGATCAAGTAAGAATCAACAAATACCAAACGTTTAAAAAACAATCTACCAGAGTGCAGCATGTATAACTTCGCTATTAACGTTGTATATAGAAAATACTGAGGCAGCGAAAGTTGAAAACGTACATATATGCGATTACTGAATTTGGTCCCTCAACGAAAAAAGGTATATATACGCGACTACCGATCAAAGGGTTAACCGAAGTCCATGTCACATGCAGCTTTAGTTTACATCTCAATTGCTAAACGATCTTGCTCCATGACAATACTCTAGCAATATTTGTTGCAAAATAATACAATTACCATCTTATAAATTAAAAAACTTTATCATTATATCTATAAAACAATACGTGCTAGCAAAGATGGATTCCTCTATGAAGCTACACGAGTCAGATTTTTGTCTGAGACAGCGTGTTATCTGGTGTGATATAAGCGTTGATATACATAAATCAACCAGTCTCATAGTTTATACCTTTTTTACTTCGATTTCAACATTTTGCAAATTGATTTCAATATTTTGCAAATCGATTTCATACTTTGCAAATCGATTTCATACTTTGCAAATCGATTTCATACTTTGCAAATCGATTTCAATATTTTGCAAATCGATTTCAACATTTTTCATTTCGATTTCAACATTTTAAACTTCAACTTCAACATTTTATATTTTAATCCCAACACAATTTTTGGTGATAGTTTAATTTCATTATTCCTGCTGAAATAGTGCAAGCATATTATTACCCACTCTTTTTTTAATTTTAAAAATATTTGTATATCCCTTATCTCAAATCATAATCAGCCAAGAGGAACACTTATGGTGAGGAAATCAATGAGTCTATAGTTAGAACTAGTTAATGCAATCACTAAAAATAAAATATTATAATTAAATTATAAAATTTTGAATTTCAAATATAAAATATTAAAGTTGAAGTATAAAATATTGAAATTGAAGTATAATATTGAAATTAAAATATGAAATGTTAGAATTGAAATATGAAATGTTGGAATTGAAGTACAAAGTGTTAAAATCAATTTGCAAAATGTTAAATTAGAATGCAAATTGTTGCAATTAAAATGCAAAATGTTGAAATTTATTTGCACAATGTTAAAATCAAAATACAGAATGTTGAAACCATAGTAAAATGGTATATATAATTACCTAACTTCAAGATAAACCTAAAGCATTATCACCAATAGGCGCTGAATTTCTTAGTGGGCCAGACAGCTATTAAGCACTAGATAGTATATTTGTGAGATGTAATATCTAGATGATGTTCCATTATTTTTATTAGATTTCTCCTTATCCTTCATTCCTGTTACCACCAAAAACATAGTTTTAATGCTTCTAACTATGGTTTAGATACTTGACTATTTAAGCACTATATGTAATTATTAGATAATCTTTGATCATCTTAACAAATTAGGACTGGAGCCAATAAAGCTATAAGGTACCTATTATTAGTAAAGTTGAAATATCTGTGCAAAATTAAAAGTATATATCCAGCTATAGAAAGGCAAGTTTGATGATTAATGTTATAAGCTATTGAAACCATAAACTATCTTGCAAGGATAATCATCACACAACCATACTTTTAAAATAATCCAATCCAAACCTAATAAAGCATGAAGAACTAAAACCTAAAACGGTCAGTTTTTCTCTGCTACAATAAGAAATGAGTTGCAGTCCTACTCTCATAAGGGCTCAGGAATTCCAGATTCATCACAAAAGAAGGTTCAGGTGATCCTCAGGTTTCAAAGTTATTGCACTGGTTGTCAGTGGCAGGCATTTGCAATAGTTCATTCAGCCTAAAATATCTGAGATGGTGGGGATAAATCACAAGGAAACATTAACAAGAAAATATAGGTATAGAGTATTTTTTTATTTAATTGGGGTAGGCTGATCAGGGGATGGGCACTATTGGCAGAAACTAGAAACTAGGTGTTGAATTTTGGGCTTTATTCTGATGGCTGGTTCTTCTCTAATTGTAGGGTAAAGTTTTGGCATCTATTGTATGGGGACAATAGACAGGATGGTGATTTTTTTTAGTACTAGATGGTCCCAACCCAAACAGGATGGTGATTAAAAGTTAAGTTATGACTTCTTGGTAGTACTCAAATTGTATACCCTGTCATTTTACTTGGATGATAGCACACCACCCTGATCCTACTGATCCCAAATAAAAATTGACTAATACAAAAGAAAGTACTAAACAAAAAAGTTTATAAATTAAATTATAAACAAGTCCAGTAATTGAATGTTTTTTACTAGTATCAACTTGAGGGTTATTTACAGGGTTTGATGTTCACCACATCTTACCCATGATGTCTCATTTTTAATGGCACTTGGCTATATAAAAGTTTGTAATAACATCTACAAATACTTCAACTCAGGGCATCCTGCTCAGCCTCAGGGTCAGAGTAAACACTGTCATCATTCTTGAGATGGCATTTCAGACATGTCTTCTAAATAGCTGAACTGATTTACTTTCACATATAATTGGCAGCACATACCAAGGCAATTTGTATCACTATTTAGTAATTAATTTGATCAAAAACTTGACTGACATTAAAAAGTAATTTTGATATAGACCAACAAAGCCCACATGCCCAAGTTATTAAGTCAAAACTTAATTTAAGTCTGACCTAACCAACAAAGCCCTTGAGCCCATGTCATCATAGTTGAATATTATTAAGTGAAATTGCTAGGCCGCGGATCCTAAGCTTTGCATAAGCTTAGAATATACCTGGTCCATAATTGCTGATATCTGATATGATCCATAATAAGTTTTAAGCATGCTAACATTATTATGTCCCTATCAAATATCTGACAATTAGGTCCAGTCAATTACTCAACACTTCCCCCACCTTGACTGGATATAAGCGGTGGGTACCCTTCTTCTTGGGTCACAATGTCTAGCTTTTCGCGCTCCTCCAAGTACAAACATTATCTCAATAGCCTTTCTGCCTCAGACTGATGAGCCTTCATAAGGCTAAGCAAGTCCATGTGGCGAGCTATGGTCAACTTGGGCGTGTTGCCCATGGTTCCTCAAGCTGGGTCAACCAGCTATGCTTCCACAATAATAAAAGTTTGGCTTCACAACCCGCTGCAATAACACTAATTGATCAACCTGAACAAGCCTCCGTGGCTTCAGGTACAATCAGTTGAACATCCTGATGGGTCAAGCAGGATCCCCTTTTGACATATTCTTTATCTCTTTGGCCTTCTGAAGCCGTTCAGTCCAAATAAACCCTGATCTGAAATCAATTCACTTCAGATGGGGATCTTCTTCTGGACTTCTTGTTTTCACTTTTTAGTGTCTTCACTTCAAAAATCTTGCTTCCTCCCTTTGTGCAGGCAGTGTGGCTTTGTTGGGTCTTGAGATTGATTTGATGTCAGAGCTTGTGAACGCCTACTTGTTGTCCACACTTGCAACCAGTCCTGAGGTTGCCACATACAATATTTTGAGGCCAACCAGGCCCTTATTTTTGTTAACTCTGCTGCTAGGCTTTGGTGTGAACCCGCTTTGGTACATACCAATTTTTACACATCGCGTTGGGCCTCAAGACTCAGATTTTAAAATTGGTGCATCCTGGTGTTATACCAAGCCCTTTGTAAGAGCTTAGCTAAGGGGCTTCCTGAGATGTATGTCCCCCAGATGGCTCTTTTGGGTGCATGTGTTTGCTTCCATCCTTCATCGCTTCCTACTAATACTGTGCCTGACATGTGCAGGGTATTAATGAGGCCTGTTCCCAAATGCTTCGTGCAAAAGAGTTCCTCCCTTCCATTTACCCCTGCCTTGAGAGCCTTCTTGCTGATTGTATCTTCCTTTTGGCAGCATTTACTCCAGAGTCAAACCTCTCCCACCTATTCCAGAGTCCCTTCCAATGGACTTTCTCTTTAGTCAATGGCCTTTCCTAAGCCAACAGGGCCAGCGTGCCTGGTGCCAAGCTTTCTTGGGTTTGGCACATCTCTGCCAGGGTCTAGATAGTCAGAACTTGTATGAAATTTGTATCTCTCCAATTCCATTGCAGGCTTCTCCAGTTCAATTGCACTCTCCTCCCCCTACCAAAGAAGGGGTATGCAGTTCTAATGCCAGCAAGGCATCAAATTTATAAATTAAACTCTATGGCTTGCAATTATTATTATTATTACTATTTCATTATTAAATATTTATATTTATTATATCCAAATTATATATATATATGTTAAGTTTTCAGCTGATGGTGCAAGCTAAAATAACTTATTTTTCTTTAGGAAGAATAAACACACACAACTATCTAAATAGATATAAGGGAAAGATAAAAAACAACAGATAAAGATGGATAATTTAATAAATGGGAAGTAGTTATTAATGATCAATAAACTAGTAAAATTTAATTTATTTATTTGATTTTTATTAATTGCAGGACCAGTATTATATACCTCTCGGGATCTTTCCAAACCATCTATTAGAGAGTTATTCAATCCCAATCCTCTGTGGTCGGTAAATAAAAAACCCTTTTGGCCCCATGAATTGACTAAAAATAACAATCGTTTCAGCCTGATTAAAGGCAATTTTTTTTCTCAAAAATTATATTTGGGGTTTTGAACTAACAAAAAATTTTCCCCTTTAGAGCTCATCTAACTTAATCTCAATAAAGGGGGAAAAAAAAAATATAGATCAAAAAAGATGATCCCCCCAACGGACATTCATTTAAATAGCACTTTTTCCCCCCCAAATTTGGGGATGACTTTGGGTTTTGAATCAACATAAAAAATTTTTCCCAAATTTACTACATCTAGCTCAACATCTAAAAAAAAGGGGGAAAAAAAATATATGATCATAAAGAAACCCCAATTTTTGGCACCCTTTTCAATACACTAATACCCTAATTGGGCGTCATGTTTAAGGCTTAATTATTGATTTCATTAAATTGAACCCCAATTTCCCACCTAGTGAAAAATTAATGTACTAATTTGGGAGGTGCAATTTAGTTAATGCTGTGGGACCACTTTGCACCCAAGTGTACCCACAACGATAGTATAAATCATAGCAAATTAGCTACAAATTTGGGGCCCCTCAAATGCAATTAGAGGGTTAAGGTAAATCATTATCAAATTATGCAGATAAATTTGGGGAGAATAAAAGGATCCATCAATAAGTAATCACAGCATTGAGGGTTTTTCTAAAGGGTTTTTTTTCAACCATCAAAATCAATTTTTCCCCCCACTTGACTGGAATATAAACCCTGAATTTTCCTGAATTCATTTTTAAAAATTTTGAAAAACAGCTCATCCTCTGTGTACCACAATTTTGTCACTTCCCTTGAGCCCAAAATGGCATCAGTTTACCGTCCCAGAACCATGTGTATGAATTTGTTTTTTGGTCATTAGGCAGCAGAGTTGGGCCAGCCTGGCCCAAATGTTATGATGTCAACTTGGCCCAAAAACCCTCATTGAGGAGGAAATTGTCCAAGGGGATCCATCAAGGATTAAAGGGTATGAGCTCAGGTCTCATGCTTCCCAACTGCCACAGCAGACAACTTTGGCCACTCTTTTTCCCCCCTTTTGTCCCATTTATAGAGATGGTATCTTTTGGCAGAGTTTCTCTTGTATTCCATTTCCCAATGGCCCAAAACCAGTGCAGTTTGGGGAACATTCTCATGAGGCCAACTGCTCACAAAACGGGGTGAATATGATCATTTTTTAACCCCATTCATCTTTTGTTGGCTGAAGATACTTCTGTTTCCCCCGGTTTGTTCATTAAGTTTGTAAGTTCTTGTTTTTTAAATTGAGAATTGGCCCCCTTTTGCCCCCTTGAGTTTTAATACCCATGACGTTCAAGATGTTTTTTTATTGGCCATTCAGGGGCTTTTTGGGGGCCTTTATCAGGATAATGCTGAATACCCCCCCAGGATGGGTGTAATCAGCCATCTTTTGGGCCCTTTTCCCCCCATGCCTTGGTTGTTTGTTACATGTTCCCCCCCAATCGAGTGGGGAAAAACCCCGGGTTTTTCGGGTTTGATTGTTTACCCAGAAGTTTTTCGTAAAACTGATTTCCTATTCGTTTTTTTAAATCCCCACCCAACGGCCAATTGGGTAACATAAAAATTTTTGGGCCCCCTTCCCCATTGTTCACTGGGGATCTTCAAAGTGCACGGCCCGGCATGTCATTACAGCCCTTTTTCTTGGCCCAGCACCAATGGGGCCCAAAAAGGGTTTTAAGATGAAAGTTTTCTGAGTCACCTCCCCCTGAAACTGAGGAATAAAATTTGTTTTTTTATTAAAATTTATAGTTTTCTTATTACTTAAAATATAAAATCTTATTCTCTTTTTTTACTATGTATATAGATGATAGAAATTTTTTTATTTTTTTTGCATTAGTATATATTATTTTTTTCATTTTATTATTAATCTTTCTCATAACTGTTAGTTTCAATTAATTATATATACTTGATAAAATTCCTCTCTTCTAATAGTGCCACTTTTAAACTTCCTTAAGAATTTAGCATGGACTTGATTATATACATGACCCAAATTTTCTCCTTAATAGTGTAAGAAAGTTTGAGGTCTTCTCAATAACTTCGAATGGACCAACCCAAATGTGATTTAACTTGTGAATTCAGCCTGAACCATGAGTATTACAAAATAATACTTCATCACCCACAGCAAATTTGGGCAGATTGTATTGTTTTTTGATCCTTTTCATGTTGGGCCTTACAAAGTTTGAAGTTATTATCAAAAGCTTGGGATTGCAGGAAACTTAAATTAAGGTCTCTGCAAGCCTCTTGACATACTGAGAATAGCTCAATTCCTGGGGTTCTTGTAATAAAGAATAAAACAATGGTCTCTCTCTCTCTGCTGATGCTTCCCCATACAGAAGTTGGAATGGAGACATCTTTGTGGCTGAATGGTAAGAGATGTTGTAGGCAAAAATGGCCAAACTGAGAAATGTGCTCCATTTGGAGGGCTTCTGAGAAGTCAGCTTCCTTAGGATATTGACAAGTGTTCCATTAACTCGTTCTACTGCACCATTTGTCTCTGGGTAGTATGGAGTTGACAGAACACCATGCACCCCCATTAATTCATTAAGCTTCTGGAGAATAACCGCAGTGAAATTTGTGCCATTATCTATCAATATAAATTGAGGACATCCGTGCTGATGAATAACTTGCTCCAAGATAAATTTAGCAGTTGTTGAGGCTCCTAAGTCCCGTTTAGCCCTGGGCTTTGACCCATTTTGTTAAGTGATCAACTGACACAATAATATATCTGGCTTTCACATTGCTAATCAGGAGGGTCCAACCACATCTATAGATATAGTGTGCCAAGAAAATTTGGGCCGAACAAGCTGGTATGAAGTAGCTTTTCAGAAGGGTTTTCCCCTTGACACTCTTGGCAACAGCTCAAAGTTTCATGGATGTCAAAATGCATTGATTCCCAATAGTAATTTTTCTTAAGCTGCTCCTTGGTTTTCTTAAAGCCTCCATGACCAGTAGCCTTATGAGCAGCCAAAATTAGATCTTCTCGAGCTGAGGGATGTGGAAATATATATTTCTTTCCATCAATCAATTTGAATAAGACTCCTTTTTCAGTCTGGGTATCCTTTCTTAATTCAGAGAGAATTTTCTGCACTTGTTCAGGCTCATTGGCAAAAGTCCCTGTTGGCGCTACAGTTCTCTTGACTGGCACTGAGGTTCAAGGTGGCTCAAAGCTGGAAAATTGGAAGTGAGCAATGAAGAGGAAACAGAAAAATTAATGGTTAGTTTACCAAATGATTTATTAATTCAAAATGCTTCAATATTTATAGGGTGCATGGGAACTCAATGCCTTTGGGATCTTTGGGTCCTCATCCAATCAGGATCTTTAGTTACCTTCCAGAAAGGCCTCCTCGAGGGCATCCTCAATGGATGTTGTTGTTCACCTGACTGAGAAGGTGGAAAGCCCGCTCCATGTGACTCAGTACTAGGTAAGGTCAATCCAGAAAAAGTTTTATCTTGGCTGGAATCGATGATTGACTCGGTATGGCCAGATTCAGAAGATGGAAATTTGAGACAATTTTTATCTCAAATCCTGACAAGGCCCCCTTCAAGATCCTGTCAGAGGGGGAAGTACGGCCAGAGGAACTGACCATGCACTCGGTTTACAACAGTCCCTTGCTTGGTATTGGCAATGGAGTATTTAGACTTCACCTTGTGTATCACCTTGTAGGGCCCAGACCACAGTACATTGAGCTTGTTCTGTCAGCCTCCCAGTTGATAATGATAAAAGAGAATGAGGTCACCTAGTTGAAATTCTGGTAAGGAGGGTCATCCGAGATTCGATCAGGATGTCTCTCTTCCAGTGGTGATAACAATGCCTTGAGTGGCTTGGGCTTGGAGCTGGACAATTTCATCGGCAAGGGCCCTCATATTTAAATTGGCATTCTTGGGAGTGGAGGCTTCAAACAGGGGCTGGATGCTACTGGGTAGCCGTGGGGCCCGCCCATACAGGGCTTCAAATGGGGACATTTTGATAACATGGTGGTAGCTTACTCAGTATGCAAGCAGGGCACTGGGCAAATAGTGGTTCCAGCGGCCAAGATCTGAGGCAGCCAACTTCCGCAGGATGGAGATGAGAGTTCCATTAGCCCTTTCCACCGCCCCATTAGTAGAAGGGTGGTAGGGAGCAGCGAAACTCTGGGTGGTTCCAAATAGTGAAGTTAGCTCCTGTACTACCTGGGAGGTGAAGTTCAAACCATTGTCCAAGAGCAAGGTCTGAGGGCACCCATGCTGGGTGAAAACGGAGCAAACAAGGAACAAGGCGGTAGCCTTGGCCGTGGCCACAGGAACTGAGATTGCCTTGACCCACTTAGTCAGATGGTCTATGGCAAGAATAATATACTTGTGACCATGCAGACCAGTGGGGAGGGGACCCACCACGTCAATACTGATGACATTGAAGGGCTTGGTGGGCGCGACGATGGAGTGCTGATAGTGAGGGTTGGCCCAGTCTTGGGATCGGCAGGTCATGCAGGCTTCCAAAACCTCTTGGATAGTTTTGACCATTCGATCCCAGTAGCAGTGACTTCAGTCACTCATAGGTCTTCTTGACCGCACCATGCCCACACA